>ML784715.1:225395-243988 GCA_009831015.1 Picea engelmannii | reverse complement strand
TGTTTTCCTAAAAACATAAATGGCAATATTACTTTTTGAATTATATTTTTTTGTTGTTGTATGTTTTTTCTATTGCAAGTTTGATGGGTCTCATTGACCATTGCTCTGGAAATCCTTCATGTAGTTTAAATATACCCTGGTTCTTGAAATCATTGGATTGATTTCTATATTGTAAGTGGAAATTACATCTTTACGTTCATTCCACCATATCCCTCATAGTTTTGTAAAAAAAAAAACCCCTTTAATTAATCTCCAACACCACTCTTGATGAGCTAAGGAACAATTCATCATCATTTGCATCTTCTATATTAATTATTATTTTTTTGTTATAATGAAATTATGTTCCCTCGTTATTGGTGCATGTAGAACATTAAACATATGTGAATTAATAGATTGTTTGAAACATGTCATCTAATATTTCTAAGTATATTATTAATGAAAATTCAAAAAAAAATCATATTGAATAGTATTTTTTCATTCACTTGATTCATCCCTCTGCAATTTTCCCATCAAAATTTTACACTATTTTGCACTTAGATCAGAAATAATCTTAACGGGCTTCCTCATTTTGTGGCCCTACATGACACACACTAACCAATACATATTAGTTAAACTTACATATAGTTCAACCATATTAATTTTGTATAGAATTTACAAAGAACCTGCTTTTTTTGTTTTTTCGGATGTGTCATCATTGTGTCGACCATAACTTTTCTTATTTGAACTCTGCTCACTCATATTTTTATGAATATACAACATGTACCATTCAATATAGAAATTATTAAATATATTTTATAAATAAATCACATAATTTTCAGTGAAAAAATCATTGTAACCGGTGTGCTTTTTATATACAAAGCACTGGTGTGTTTATTACATAAAATGCATTAGGACATTCCATACAACAAAACACATAGAATAGTTTAATTTATTTTTTTAAATATTGTAAATTACAATAATGTGATATATATATATAGAAGACATTACAACAACTACAATATAAAATAAAAACATAACAAAAAAATTAAACACATGTGACAGCATTTTATGTGTTGTTTAAATGAGAAAACATCGGCGATATATTTTATATGCACCATATTTTTTAAATTAAAAAAAAAATGGTTTTATTGATGCATTCCTTAGACATAAATGCACTCGTGTTTTTTGTCGAAATGGTGCACTAGGAAATCAAAAACTATTCAAAAAAATAAAAATAATAAAAGTCAGAGGGTCGATCGTGTTTGGGATCCGATTCAATAAGTGGTCCCTTTGCATCACATGACAAACACTTATATATAGAAAAAAAAAACCATTAGATATAAAATACCTAAAACGAAAAGCCTTAATTCTGAAGTGATAGAGGGAGCTAAACCCTAGGGTGAAATTTTGCATTCACGTAAGAAAAAAAAAACAAGGGTTTAAAGTAAGTATGATTTATTTATTTTTTGCATGTAGGGTTTTGAGTGAATCACCATACCCTTCGAATCCTGATTTTATGAATTTTTTTTTGTTCCAAAGTATTCTTCTGATCCACAGTGCTCCTCAATATGTCTCTCTTCCAAATATGTCTTTTGTAAATTTTGGCAAAATAATGAAAATTTTGAATACCTTTTTAATATTAAAAAACATTTATGAAAAGGGTTTTGAATAAATCACCATACCCTTCAAATTCTCATATTCTGAATAATATTGTGGTTCCAAAGTATTTTTCTCCTTCATAGTGTTCATCTGTATGTCTCTCTTGCAAGTCTCCACCTTGAAAAAAAATTCAAAATAATGAAATAGTGAATAGCTTTTTAGTATTTAAATGAATTTATGAAATTTGATTCCCGCTCTTTTTTAATTGTTTAAACAAATCGTGTTTTTTTAAATCTTTTTCAGCACAACGGTGCATTTATGTAAGACGCACATGTGTGACCATATTACATTACGCATCATTGCGTCCATATCAATTGACGCACCGACAACATATAATTTTTTTTTATTAACAAAATCTTGAAACACGGTGTGGTTAATTTTTCAACACACCAGTGCGTTTGTGGTTTATAAGTACACTGGGATGATTTTAAAGTATTTGAAATTTTATTTGCACACAAAATAGTACATTCATCTCAAATTATCTTTTAGGATGAATTCACATGACTTACAATACTTCAGTATACATTTTATGTTGTATGTCACCTTGTTCTTAAAAAATGGTTTAAAAACTATATTCAAACTCAGATTGTGCTATGGTCCTCCAAATTTATTTTAGATATGTATAGGAAAATTTGTTGTTAATTTTGTTGAAATGCAAGGAGAAAACCTTATTATATGATCAAATTGCCAATTCTTCAAATTCCATCCCATTCCATATTGTTCAAAGTCCATCGCAGAGTTCTCCCTTTCCATCTCTAGTAAGTTTAACTTTTTTTATTTATGTTTTGATTATCTCATTGACTTTTTTTATCCATGTCAATCTGAATAAAAATGCATCCAAATTTGCAGGATCTTGATTCATAATTGAGTTCATATGAAGAAAATATTCCAATACCAGTTCAAAAACATCGGAAGTTCTTATCAGAAGCAACATACCGCAAGAAGTTGGTAGATGAAAATGGACAGCCGCTTTACCCTTCCAATTGTGACATTCCATATTCCAGCCTCAATCCTGGGTCGACAATGGTAATAATTGTTTGGTTTAATGTAATTTGAACAAACAAATTATTGCATTGTGCTTACTAATATCATCGATGTACTAATGTTCAATATTTTTGAAATTAGGATTCTTCTGATGATGAGCAACCTACCTACCATCTTTCATTGCACCCCACAACAATGTCAACCCGAGAAAAGGATGCAATGATAGCACAACTCAAAGAGGAGGTCTACCAATAACGGTTGAATCAACCACCTATTCAATTCCCACTACGTCTAGATTCACCAATTAGGAATGACTACAACAATAGTATTTCTTCAGAAGTTGGCAATGGAGACAACAAAAAAGAGGTTGGTATGGATGATTACTTATGGGATATGACTTCCATGGAGACAATGTTGTTAGATGCATTCCAGAACGATGAGATAGGGGATGATGTCAGTGATACCATTTTCAAAAGCCTAAAATATGCTTCCACCACCCCTCTCTTTGGACCTGGTGCCCGGTCAAAGTCTACCCATCTTGGGACAACAATGTTACTGTACAACGTGAAAACAAAGTCTGGCATGTCAAATGCATGTTTCTCAGCAATATTGAGGTAATTGACCAGCAAGTGCCTTATATTAATTTTGAGAAATATTGTCACAAAATCAACATTAGAAATGGTTGATTTTATAAACGTTAAATGACCTTGTACATTTATATTTCCCACTAACTGCAGGATATTGAAAGATAAGGTTCTTCCTAGTGATAATGTTTTTCCTGGTAGTTGCGAAGAGGAAAAGCAATTGTTGAAAATGTTGGGTGTTGAGTATATATTGTACCATGCATGTCTGAATGATTGTATTCTATATAGAGGAGAATATGTGGACAAAGAGATATGTCTGAAATGTGGGCATGATAGGTATCATAAATAAAATAAAAATGGTAAATCGCATGATCATCCTCATAAGATATTGAGGCACATGCCTATAATCCCAAGGAATAAAATGATATTTCGTTGCAAATGATTAGTTATGTTGTAGGGATGGCATGCCTCAAACAGAAGTGATTCAGGAGTTATGTGAATCCCAACAGATTCAATAGCCATGAAGAATATAGAGAATACATGGCTAGAAAAATTCAAGGATGAAGTACGAATTCTATGACTCATCATAGCAATGGATGGTGTGAACCCATATTCCCTCCAAAAAATGAACTATTATGTTTTCCCTATAGTAGTGATCAATAAAAATATCCCCCCATGGTTTTCTGTGAAGAATGAACATCTTATGTTCGCTCTTATAGTCCCTGGTAGAAGACAAATGAAGAATATGGATGTCTACCTACAACCATTGGTAGATGAATTGAAGGAATTATGGGAAGGTATACATGTATATGATGTATCAAGACCCATCACAACAGAAAGGAGTTTTACGTTGTATGGCATATGTGCTTACAGCACACATGATTATCTAGGCTTACGAGTTTGCTATGGTAATTAACATGTTTATTGATTTTTTTATATACGTAACAATATTTATTTGCATATTTAATTCATTTTGATTGACATTATATTCTTAAATGCTAATGTGTTATGTATACAATAATTCCGCAGATCTTGTAACTAAAGTCTATCATGGATGTAAATGTTGTGAACCTTCTCTGAAGGCTAGGTGGTCCAACCACCTACAATATCCACTGTATGATTTCGTGAGGGAATTCCTCCCAGAATAATACCCTTATAGAAGAGAAACATCTTCTTTCAATGGTAAACTAGAGAGAACCCAAAGTCCTGCAATAATGACACTAGCATAATGGCTTAGAGCACATGTGAGAGACAAGGAGATTACAAAAAATCTCAATTCAAATGGGGATCCTATGGTCGATGATCCAGAATTATTTGACACCTATGTTGATAAGTTTCCCATTGGGATGAAAAGGAAATCCATCTTTTATAATCTCCCCTATTGGGAGCATCTTAATATTGCCCACTTAGTATATCCCATGCATATATTTAAAAATGTTTCATCTTCTTTATGGAGGCACATATCATCGAAAGAAAGTGACACATTGGTCGTGAGGAGAGATCTTATTTCTTCAAAAAATAAAAGAAACATTGGCCAAGACAAGAAAGTAGAGGAGAGGGTGGTCCCTCTTGGTCTTTCAAAGAAGGTGATGTCCCAAGGATTTTGAAGAAAGAAGATATTTCTTTGGAAAAGGAAGTTATATTGGGTGTGAAGGTGCCTTCTTTATATGGGTCTTCCCTACAAAGTTTCTTCACTGTGCATCAATACCATTTGTTGGGGTTGAAATCACATGACCATTTGAACCTTCTAAAGGTATGGTGTATGTCAAAAATATGATTTTATTATTTGTTATTTTTATTTTTATGCCATGGGATAAAACATAATTATTTTTTTATGTGTTTGCTTTGTAGTTTCATTATCCTATGCTCGTGTGTGGGTGTGTGAACCATGACTTCCCCCGTGACCTAAGGCATGCCATATCTACATTATCTTCATTTGTGTGTTGTATCAAATTAAAGGAGATTCATATGGCTAGCATTCCATGGTGGCGTCAAGAGATAGTTGAGATTGTTTGTATGTTTTAGAAGGAACTATCGTCACGTTTCATGGACTTGCAGGTTCATCTTCTAATTTACCTAGTATATGAGGTTGAATTAGTCAAGGTGATATCCTATTGTTGGATGTTTTTTGTAGAGAGGTACATGAATAAATTGAAAGGATTTGTTCATCCTCACCGTTTTCTCAAAAAGTAAGTCGGAAGATCACCTCCTGAAACTAATACGAATCTGTGGTCATACCTTTCTGCAGTGATTTATCCAAAAATATTAACTTTGTGAGGAAACAGCTCGTGTGAGAATTAAATCGACCCATTTTTCAAGTTCATTTTCAACCGTTTGGAAAAATTCTCACCTTTTTCTCAGAAAGTAAGTTAGAAGATTGTCTCCTAAAATTGATACGAATTTTCACTTAAAGTGCCCTTTCTGCAGTGATTTCTTTGTTTTTCACTTGCAGATTGAGATCAAATTTTTAGGGTTTCTCATAAATAGTGGGAGAGATGGATATGACACCTATTCTACAGTCAAACTTGGTGGTAATATTCACACCATACAATTATTTTTATTGGAATCCCAAGGCAAAATTTCAACTCATAAGGAAAGGATTGTACGACTTGACGATGGGGATAGAAACAGAACCTACATCAACAATTGAGAAGATGAGATGGGCGAACTAAAGGATGAAGCCACATGACTTCTTATCAAATTTATTTCAACTGATCTATGGTTTCATGTTGTCGCATGCAAGACTCCAAACGAGATATGGAAAACCTTGGAAAGTTTGTTGGAAAGCAGGATCAGATGAGAGGTCATATGCTTGAGGTAGATTTGAATACTTTGGATCCTAAAATTTTTGATAATATATAGGATTTAGTTACTAATTTTAAA
Source organism: Picea engelmannii (assembly GCA_009831015.1). Taxonomy (NCBI): domain Eukaryota; kingdom Viridiplantae; phylum Streptophyta; class Pinopsida; order Pinales; family Pinaceae; genus Picea; species Picea engelmannii. Next base: position 237,899 of record ML784715.1, on the reverse strand, counting down.
TATTTGATATTGAGATTAGCATCTTGTGGTATTGATAAGTCTAAACAAGTGGACCAACTTATTCTAACAATCTTGTCCAAGCTACGACCAAAATATGTTGTCTATGTTTCCACTTTCCATTCAGGAAGGTATCTCATGGGAACAAATTGGAAGATGCCTACCATGGATCAATTTGTTCATTCTCTCACACATGCGTAGGAAACAATCCTTCATATGGGCCTAATAAATGATCATAAATCACATGCACTTACCATGCATGATGGAAAAGTACCATCCAAACAAAACGGGAAGGAGAAATAGAACGAGAAGGAGGGATATTTCAAACCCTTTAAAGACTCTTCAGGTTCCAAAGACTCTTCATATTCCAAGAATAAGAAGAAGATAAAGTAGTGCACTTACTACAATAAACTAGATCATGAAGAATCCACATGCATGAAGAAACAGATCGATCTTATGGCATAGGCACTTCAGCAGAACAACCTTGGAAACTTCATTCCAGTGGGAATCAAGAAGAAGAAGGAAGAAGATCATTCTCCTAAGAAAGGTAATCATCATTCTATTGTTGTAATCAATTCTTCATCTGATTCATGGATTATAGATTTTTGTGCATCCCATCATATGGCAGCGAAAGAGAAAGTTTTATCTTCTTTGAGTCCATGATCAAGACCCCCTATTCTCATGGTGGATGATACTCCAGTAGTAGTAGCAGGAGAGGGGAGAGTGGAACTCCATAATGACAGTTTTGAGAATGTTTTACATGTTCCAAATCTTTCTATGAATATGCTCTCAGTTTATCAGATCACTCAGAAAGGTAAAAAGGTTGAATTTACACCATATTTAGTTTCAATAATTGACATGCATGACAATTCCATCATTGCAATTGGTGAGGTGGATCACAAGTCAAGGTTTTATAAATTCACTAAGTTTTCTTATGATGACTCATGTTTTCTACTTACACATAAGGAGATTACTTTTCATGCACCTCCATTGCAACATGCATATATGCGTGTGCTTCCATCAATTTTAGACATTAGAGATGATTCTATACACTCAGATTTTGTACATGGAAATAAACAAGAAGTACAGCCAGATAAGAAGCCAGCATTGAAGCTTCAGCAGATGCCCAAGAAGACATAGTTGACACTTCAAGCAGTAGGTATCCTTGCAGGGAATATATTGGATTCGAGGAGGACACGATCTCATCATGAGGAGCCTTCTCGTGTACTTTCAGCTTCAGAACCTACAATGCCCATGCATTGTTATATGGTTCAATCTATTGATCCGCAGACCTACAATAAGGTTGTGGGTAATACATTCTGGAAAGAAACCATGCAAAAGGAGTATGACTCGCTCCTAAAGAAAAATACTTGGAATTTGGTTCCACTTCCACCATAAAGAAATATTTCCAGGTGCAGATGGGTCCACAAGATCAAGAGGTACAAGGCTAGACAGGTTTCCAAAGGACTTTATCATATCCATAAATATTTCTACATCTTCACGAAGACTTTCAGTGAGCAGAAGTTTCATAATTTGCAGGATCATCTTGTGAAGAACATAGTTGCGTAGCAGCTTCCATTTTCTTCTTTTGATGCATTGTCTTTTGAGGGGGGGTTTTGTTCCCACGTGGTTTTCCCTCTTTCCTCATTTTTATTCAGTGTTCAATAGTCACACTGTACATGAGTAACTAATATGTCCTAGTAGTTGGGACACATTTTTTACTCCATAGTGATGTTCAGGGGGGGTGTTGGAGAAATTTCTATTTTTGGCACACTAGTTCACTGGGGGTTAACTGACTAATTCTATTTTAGACTTTCTATTTTAGATCATCACTATTTTTTTATTATGCATGCATGCATTTTTCTATTATGGAATGTTATGTCCTATATATGAGTGTATTCTACGCATTCATTGTATCATATTGATCATCATCTATGTATCAATCATCATCTCATTGAAGTAGTGTGAATATATTTCCTCATTCTTCCATATTGAATCTCTCTTCCTTTCTTGATAAGTTTTATTTGTACTTTCTTTAGCTAGATATCCTATGCAGGTTTCGATGAAACATTGAAAAATTGCACATCCCCTCTTTCTTCCTTGGACGTTTTTTCTTCTGTAGAAGGAGCATTTTCAGATCCCTTCCCTCTCTCAACAATTTTGGATCTACATTGATTCTTGTAGTGCCCTTATTTTCCACATCTCCAACATACCTTTACAAAAGAGATTTACATCTTCCCTTAGATTTAGATCTCCCACTTGAGGACTTAGATATATTTATTTCATGGGAGCGTCCTCTTGCAAATAATGTATCTGTTATTTTTCCTTCCATGTTCTTCTACCTCATCTCCTCTGACAAGGATGAGACCACATCATCGAAACTTCAAGTAGTTTTATTACAACATGTGGCCACAACCAGACTGTCCCACGAGATAGGTAAAGAGTACAATAAATTGATACATTGTCTTCATCATAAATTTTAATATCAACATATAATAATTGACTTACCATTGTATTTAAGGAGTTCAGATGCTCAGGAAATTGTCATTAAGGGAGGATAGACTCTAATGCCTCCTTCCTTCTCCAATTGTGTCATATTTGTAAATATTTCAATCCTGTCGCAAGTTGTTCTTAGGAGGGGATGTTAGGATATTTAGACACTTAGGAGTTAGTTAGTATAAAGTTTTTCTAATGTTTCGTTAGGTAAAAGTGGGTTCCTTAGTGTGTCTCTTTAGTATGCATTAGTATGCATTTATAGTTAGGAAATACGATGGTCACAATATGTTCCTGACATAGAGTGATCAAACGTTCATATTCTCCTCGATCTTAATGGCTACATTGATCCATGTCTTAACACCCAATTCATCCATGATCTCTATTTAAAGAGCATGGAGGGTTATTTGTCAAAGATCAATTGTGAGAAACTCTCTTGTAAATCTCTTTGTAATATTTTTCTTTTGCATTAATAAATTGCTCCAAGTGGCCACGTTGGTTGAAAACATGGATGTTTCCTCATGGGGGTTTTACCACGTGAAAACATTAGTCTCTTGATCTTTGATGTAGTTATGTGAGTGGTTACTAATGGTGTTCATCCTCTCTTGGAATACCTATTTTTTCGAACAAAAAATGTATGCTTTTTATTTCTTGATTAATTGTTGACTATTGTTATAAACCTAATTTAATAAATCTATGATGATAATGGCTTAATTCTCTAATGCATATGGGGTCAATATTCGATGAAATTTATACCATAAAAATATATTCATATATTATACTTGTATTGCTTCAGTGGATTTTGTTGTAAATATAGGAAAGCCCAATTCCAAGGATTACACCTGAAGAGAGTGAAAGGACACTTGCTAGGTTATGGTGGCATTGGAGACACGGGGTGATGGGAAATGTTATTTCCGTTGCAATCAATGCAAGGTCTTGAACATAAGAAGATGTGTAAGAAAAAAAATCGAAAGACATTGTTGGAGGTATGGGCATTGTGAAGGGGGGTATACATATTGTCTCATGGTAATTTATCCATTATATATGTCTTTGTATTGTCTGTATTTATAAAATTTTATTTCATTTTTAATATTTTTATATACACTAATTTTATTTATTGTTTTTAATTATAAAGCTAAATCATCATGGGTGTCTATCCCCAGATAAATAACTGCCTAGTATTAGTAGAAATACTATTGTACAAGATGTGGAAGATGGTACGGATATTGAAGATAAAGTCAATCCTATGGAAGAATATGACACTAATAATACTATTGAGCCAGAGATGGGGAAAATAGATTGATCCAGGACATCTTTGTTGCTTCCATATTCTCTGCATATTTAATATGGCTTCTCCCAGTGATATTTTTCTTACCAACACCAACTACTTCCAATGGAAATACCATATGGATTATTTATTAGGAAGTAAAGGATTGTATTGGATTACCTTGGGAAAAGTATAAGAACCCACTGATGATGAAAAGTATGTCAAATGGATTAATAGGAATGATGAAGCCTGAGGAATAATTGGAATGTCCATCTCTCTTAATTTAAGGTTTCACCTTTAAGGACTTGAAGCCCCAAATAAATCATGGGAAAAGATTGAATCTGTGTTTGGTAAACACAATATTATTTGAGCCCACCAGATAGAAAATCAAATAATGAACTTAAGTCCAAATGATTTTTCTTTCATTGAAGACTATTTATCTAAGTTCAAAACACTTAGAATTTTATGTGAAGAGTGTAGCATAAAGTTGGACGATGAGTGTTGCATATATATTATTCTTGTTAAGCTTAGTAGTGCATATTCACTGTTTGTATCTGCCTTCTATGCCACCAGAGAATCTCTAGGGACTTCTTATAAAAAAAACACTATTGAGTCCTTTTGTGATGCTTTGATTAGAGAGCAAGATAATCTTGTAAAACTTGGAGTGATCATCACAGCAAGTACCTCCAACAAATCCTTAGTGTCCCAACAAAAACATAAATAAAAAAATTCCAAGAAGCAACATCCTCACCACAACAACAAGAAAAAAAAGGGTCACAAACCCTCTCAGTGAGCTTCTGCTCCTAATGGTGACAAAGGAGAAAAATATAAAAATAATAAGACTGACATACATTGCAAGTTTTGTGGGAAAAATGGTCATGATGAGTCCAAATGTTTTAAGAAGATGGAAGCTTTAGAAGCAGTGATGGAGAAGCACAACATCAATTTAGATTATACTTCTTCTTCTTCCCATAGACATGCACTTTCTGATTATGGTTTCTCCTTCAATGCAACTTCTTCTTCTTCTGATGATGATGAGTGGATTATTGATTGTGGAGCTTCTTATCATATGTGTAAGGCTAAAGAAATAAAATCTACTTTAAATGAATGTGACACTAAGAAAGTATTTGTTGGTGATGATAGATCTCTTAGTGATGTAGGGTCTAGAAAAATTCAGTTGTATAATGGTCATTTCAATGATGTATTGTGTGTTCCAAGTATTTCCTGAAACCTTCTATCAGTATATCAAATCACTCATTCAGGTGAAGGTAAAACCGTAGATTTTTTGTCTAAAAAATTGTAATCAAGGATCTAAAATATATTCAACATGTTCTTGCAAATGGAATTGTTAATAATATTACCAAGTTGTATAAGTTTGGTAACTTTGGGTCGTCATATTTTCCATAATTTTTTGTTTCTCATAGCGATGAATTGAGAAAACTTTGGCATGAGCAGTTTGGTCATCTAAACTATCGCTCATCGCAGAAACTATGTAATCAATAGATGGTGATTGGTCTTCCTCTTGTTTCATGAAGAGAATGTGTTTGTGTCATTTTTATTCTTGGTAAAATTCATGAGGAGAGTTTTGACAAACCTTCCTCTTGGCATGCCTCGACCCATTTTCATCTTGTTCACAGTGACTTGTGTGGTCCACTTTATTCTCCTTTTTTCTGGGTGCAAGAATTTCTTAACTTTCAATGATGAATTTTCCAGGTGCACTTGAGTTTACTTCCTAAAACTTAAGAGAGAATTTTTTGACAAATTTTTAGCCTATAAGGCCCTTGTAGAAAAGAAATATGGACATCAACTTCAAAGGTTAAGAAAATATATTGGAAGCGAAAGTGCCAAAAATCAATTACAAGCTAATGCACTACACAACACATCCAAATGAAATACATTGTTCCACATACACCAAAACAAAATTGTGTTGCTAAGAGAAAGAACCACACATTAAAATAAATGTATAATTGTGTGATCCAATCTAAGGGATTAAGTCTAAATTGTTGGGCAGAAACCATTAATTGTGAAAATTACATAGTAAAAATAGCACTCCCACAACGACTATTGAAAATATAACACCGAAAGAAGCATGGACTAAACTTAAGCTAGATGTAAGTCACTTCTATGTATTTGGCAGTATAGCATGGGCTCACATTCCTAATGAGAAAAGGAAATCATTGCAGCATGAAAGTGAAAAGTGTATATTTGTTGGTTATTCGAAAGATTTCAAATGTTATAGACTTCTTCAACCACATTGTAATAAAACTATTATTATAAGAGATGTTAAATTTGATGAAAATATCTTGGCCTACGAGCCTAATTCAACATTTGTTCCTTCTTTGGCTTGCAATCCATCTTCGTAATTTGTTCCTTCTTTATTCCTATTCTAGTTTCTTATTCTTCAGATGATAACAGCGAGGATGAAAACTCACCTCCAACTAAACACCTTCCTCTAGATGAGTCCATTGAACCTAAAATTGCACCAACACGACTGATTCCTAGATGGATCCATTCAACACGAGAAGCAACTTGTGATCTTGTTGGCGATCCTTCATATCAGCATCGAACACATTCACAGTTCCAGCGAGCCTCTTCTGTTTTGTCTTAAGTTTCAAAGACTCATGATCCAAAGACATTTTCATAAGCTTTAGGTCATCCAAATTGGGATACAACAATGAATGAAGAGTAGTTTTCTTTAATAGAATATGATACGTGGAATCTTGTACGTCTTTCAAAAGGAAGAAAACTTGTCAAATCTAAATGGGTCTATAGAACTAAGTATGCATTATATGGAAGTGTTGAAAGACACAATGATAGGTTAGTTTCCAAAGGATTTTCCCAAGTTGAAGGAATTGACTATAATTCAACCTTTTCCCATGTAGCCAAAATGAATTCCATCCACCTTGTTCTATCCCTTGCAGCCTCACATAAATGGTAGGTCCATCAGATGGATGTCAAATCTTCCTTCTTGCATGGGGATTTGCAAGAAGAAATCTACATGGAACAACTTTCTGGCTATGTCCATAATGACTCTTGCCTTTTTTGTCACCATAAGAAAACTCTTTGTGGTCTTAAGCAAGTTCCTCGAGCTTGGTATGCCAAAATGGGCAGTTTTCTTCTTTAAATTGGTTTTTCTAGATGTCATTCTGACCCCAATGTTTATACCAAGAAAGTAGGAAGCCATCTCATAATCCTTTTTCTTTATGTTGATGATCTTATCCTCACTGGTAGAGACCCAAAACTTTTAAACCATTTGAAAACCAGCCTTAAGAAGAAATTTGAAATGACAAACTTAGTATTTTCGCACTATTTCCTTGGCCTCCAAGTTTTGCAAACCAAGGAAGCAATTTTTCTTTCCTAGTATAAGTATGTTTGTGACCTTCTTTGTCACTTTCACATGGAAGATTATAAACTAGACCCTTCTCCCTTCCATTCTGGAGTCAAACTTGTTGTCACATATACATCTCTCGAAGTTGATGCCACTTTGTATCATCAATTAGTTGCTAGCCTCTTATACTTGAATCATACCCGCCTTGATATTTCCTTTGTTGTTGGTCTTATTTTCCGGTATATGCAAGAACCCCCTAAAATCCATTAGAAATTAGTTAAAAGAATACTTTGGTATGTCCAAGGTACAATTCATTTTGGGATACATTACAGTTCATGGAGACTCCATTATTGGTTGGTTTCACTAATTTAGTTTGGGTTGGGAACCCTGATAATTGAAAGTCTACTGCAGGTTATGTTTCCATCCTTGGTTGAAGACCTATAACTTGGGCCTATAAGAAAAAATAGTCTATTGTTCTTTCTTCAACAGAAGCAAAGTACCAAGAAGTGGTCGAAGCAAGTCAATAAGTCATGTGGCTTTGGAAAATCATTTCATAGTTTGGATTCTAGCAGCAACATCCGACCACCCTTTGGTGCACTAATTTGAGTGTCATCAAGCTTCCCAAAAGAAAAGGGTGGATATTCAAAACTGATAAAGTGAGAAAGGAAGGCATTGGTTTTCATGGTTCTTAATGTTTTATCACAAAACATTATCCCTAGAAGGATCCAGTGTTAGTCCTTAGACATACTATAACCTATTACCCTTGATTTTTAGGTTATGTTAATAAATTCATTCCTATCTTCTCAATTCCAAAAAATCTTGTTTCACCATACATTTGTTTGTATCAAGTTTCCTATACACTTGTCTTTTATAATTTTTCGGTGCTTTGTTCTTTGCTTGAGTTCATTTTCATATGCTTTTAGTAAGACAGATTTGAATATTTACATGGTTTGAGTATGTCCCATCAGAAATTCTAGTCAAATTTTAATTTTTTCTTAAGCTTAAAGAGAGACAGAGTCGCTACAAGAATTTTTTCATTCTTGTAGTCCCTAAACCCATTATTTTTTAATGTTTCTTGGTCCTGAAAATTGGGTTAACTGTCACAAAAGAATCTAGAGGATCATGTAGAGAATCATGCAGTAGTGATTATTATAGTCAAAATGATGATTCAATATAGGGATATAATTATATGAACACATGTACATTTTAATGCATCCACTAAAGATGGTTTTCAAATCACGATATGAAGCACTTAAAGTTATGATTTAATTTTGAAAATTAATTTGCATAACTAGATTGGGATCCTAACAATATTTTGCATCTGAAGGAACCTTTCCATATCAGTTTCCTATACAGGAATTTCTAAATCTCAATCAAATTGAAACCCTAGCATTTCGACAGAAACCGTAGTCAGTTTGATGGCTCCCAAGAAAATTGGTTATGTTAGATGTTTGGAACTGATAGGGGGTGAATTGTTGGAAGCATATCCTGAGATTATGAAAAAATCATCAATGCAAGTTGGTACGACTTCTGTTGTAATTTCCAAGGTTACCATGAGGAGGTTTCGATGTTGTTTTCTCAAAACTTTGATGGTTTTAAAACTCAAGTGGTAAAAGTATTAATCTATGTTATAGAGCACTCAATTGGTGTAGCATGTCACTTACCTGTGTAGGGTGAGATATGGTGGAATAAAGGTGAGTTATCTGCAGACCTATACAAGCAATTTTTGGTACCGGAACACCATGATCTTGATTGGAGTCCAGGAATTCCGAGTAAATGGTTAAAGAAAGAATGGCAAGATGTTTTGATAATGGTCCAGAGGTATATAACAGGTGAGGGAAGAATTTCTTATAATTATCGTTATCATATGAGTTTTTTATGTATCTAAATGGAGACACATAGATGAGTCTTCCTTTTTACCTATTAAAAAGTTTGACCAAAATGGATAAGAGGGTGTTGAGTCATCCTCAAACTACCCATAAGAGTTTATTTCATCAAGGTTTGATCAAAATTTTGGTTATGTATGCATTAAGAGAGGTTAAAGTGACCTAGAGGCAGTTATTGATATCTTTAGGGTTGGATGAACAAGATGAAAAACAAGAGAAACCTAAATCTTCAAAATGGAATGGAAGTACTTCAAAAAGATCTGCAAAATTGAAGGAAGTCTCCCCTGTGGCTAGACGAACTAGATCAATTAAAAGGTGTTGGACACAGTGGTATGATATTATCATTGATGTCAACAGGGTGCAAAAGAATCCATTATAAACCCAAATATCAAAAGGAAGAACATTAATCGAAGCTCAAAAGAGATGACACATTTGAAATAACACAGGAGACAAAGTTTTGCAAGTGAAGAAATCCTTTTGTAAAGGATAGAGTTACAGGAGCCATTCATTCTTAGTTCAAAAAAATCTAGGATCATTAGATCGAGGTGAAGTCATAGGTTGGGAAGGATTAAAGCTCAACCGTCAGATCTGAAGCAAGAGCTTCGTATGGTTTCTCAGTCGTTGGATCAAGATTCGATCTAGAATGGAAATGTTAAACCACCAGATCACACTAAAGTAAAGAAGGTGGCCAACTCCGGCACTGACAACTCTGATGAAAAAGAGACTAAAACAGGTAAGTTTACCCGAAGGCCAAAGCCCCAAATTCATGAACTCTCGTTGATCATCGGATCAAAGGAAGAATAGGAAATCCCATCAACTGTTGATATGGAGTGAAAATATTCAGAGCACACTAAGGAAGAAGTTGGTCAACTTCGGCCTTGACATACTCCGGCGATACGCAGCTCAGATAAAACAAGAACTCCTGAACCCCGAAGTTCAAGAATAAACAAAGGCCATAGGATCAGTACAGTTGAAAATCTACAATGGTAGATCTATTCAACACTTAGGCAATAATCAAAGGATGGTATAAAAGTGCCAAAACTCATGAAGTCACAAAGTATTGAAGCCACGAAGTAAGACACATGGCAGAAGACAAATATGACACATGGCCCAATCATCTAGTAACAAGTGTCAAGGTAAAGTTGGCACATTAGGTATACAAAAGTCATGAATCAAGGTGACACATGGCATCCACTCAACTAGTGCCACGTCAACAGTGACATCAGCAAGCTACGTCACTCCGGGACTACATCCTCCGGGGATATCTAGCTTCTCTTACCAGCGAAACTACCCAAAGTGTCCAGGGCCGAAGTCATGAATAACCAAATACCCGGAGAGCAGAAGCTCCTTTGTTCCTAAGTCTACGTTCCTAGCTCTTGAACATGTGAAGGTTATCAAGCAGGGAGTGTTGATACACCCTTCGACAAAATTTACTCTGGAAGAATTGGAAGACGACAAAGGCCTGAGTCCTAAAACGTCGAAGTCCCAAAGTAAACGAGAATTTTCCATCTCAAATGTGCAAATAAAACATGAACATCAATCTTGATAAGTGATTAAGCACTCGTTTGGATTAGCGCTTAGTCACCGGCTATGGTCATATGGAATAGAGGTCCTGAAAGTGCATCTGTGCGAATTTTAACATACAGAGGAATAATTTTTCCTCTGTCAGGAAGAACCTTTGAACCAGACGGGATTTAGATTATGTTTGGATTGATATTAAGTGATCAAATACACCCAATGCATTGGACATCTAATCGAAAATCTCAAATATGATATGTTGGAGAACAAGGGACGCAACAGAATCTTAAGAATGAAATAAAAAGGCATGGGATCGAGTTAAAAGAAATCGATCCATACCGATAATTGATTTATGAAAATCCCTCTTACTAAATTGAAAATCTTTCGTGTTAATGTCTGAATAATAATAGAGGAAGACATTAATTCTAAATTAAAATACAAATGTTATGACTGCTAATTTAAATGAATAGGTGCAATGGTTCAAATAAAGGGACACAATGCTTCAAACCTCACACCAGTTGGAAGACTATATAAACAAGAAAGAATGATGAGAATAAAGTGTATTTGCAGTACATATCAGAAGACCAAAAGCAGAAGCAGAGTCCAAAGAATAAGAACTGATGATACTTAAGCAGTGAGGGTGAAAGGGAGGAGCAAGGAAGGATTCATATCCTTTACTAAGTAAATTGTGAAAACAAGGGAGTTGGTGCTTTCTAGTGTTGGTTCCATGAAGACAAGGGAGTTGGTGCTTCCTAGGGTTGGTTCCCTAAAGACAAGGGAGTTGGTGCTTCCTAGGGTTGGTGCCCTAAAACAATGGAATTGGTTATTCCTAGGGTTGGTGCCCAGAAGAAGGGGATTTTTGTCTCCAATAGTTGGTGCTCTAAAAAGGATTGGTGTCCTTCACTATCTCATATTATTCTTTATAAAACCTTGTAATTCCTATTAATTATATTTATATAATTGTTTTTAAAATACAAGTCCACTGTTGATCTATTGTGGTGATTAATAAAATAAAAAATTAACCGCTAATTGTTTGAAAAGGTAATATTGATTCACCCCCCCCCCCTCATTATTTCCAACAATTGGTATTAGAGCCAGTGCCTTCATCACATTCTAATAACTAGAAGGTAGATCCTAAAAGAAATGGAGCATCAAGAGGGAATGCCTTCCAATAAAGCACCATTGTTTAACGGAGGTGGTTATGCTCTCTGGAAAATAAGAATGAAAAGCTACATTTTGGCCCTTGTTTTTTATGTTTGGAAATATGTTGTAGATGGTTACACTGCACCATCCTATAGAAGGTACAATCCAAAAAATGTCCAAAGAAGTCAAAAGTTCAATACATATAAAAGAAACTATAATTTGTTCTCTCCATTACAATATTACAATATGGAATGCCTCAAATGTAATAACTATGGACATGAATCCAGTGAATCTATATTTTCAAAGTATGTCAAAGAGATAAATATTCCCAACAATAAAAAAGTATGGAAGAAAAATAAAGTAGAGAAAACAGAGTGTAAAGTTGATCTGAAAATGGAATGTACTTGTTTAAGGGTGCAAGGTATCCATTTTCCATAATTTAAAATGTGAGTTATACACTCCAATGTGACCTCTGAAAATGTGCAAACTTACTATTTCTTATACAGAGATAGACTGTAGGAGCATTTACCGGACATGTCACCTCTAAAGAGAGGATGAGTTCCAGAGGCTACCTGGCCCTTTACAGGCTCTGCCTAAAGAAATATTAAGTAAGCACTTAGAAGTCTTTCCCATAGACTTGCTTCATGTGTTTAATTTGTGCAATAGGTTTATGTATTAAGTTCTTGGTTTTTCTTTGCAAAGTTCATGTGTGAGGAAAGGTTCTTTGAAATGATTGAATATGTGTTATAAACCAAAACACAGCAGTATATAATGCAGCAAATAACACATCCAAATCACAGCAACACCAAAATGATAAAGCAGTTCACCCACTTCAGGCTACATCTGCTGGACCAAGCCTCCCAAACTAGGCT
>ML784715.1:193095-225345 GCA_009831015.1 Picea engelmannii | reverse complement strand
ATGGTTCTGAAACCTCTTCCATCAGATTCAGAAGGTCGAAAATAGCCAACCTAGGCTTTTGAATCACCAAAAATGGCTGAGCATAGCCTCCAAACAGCTCCAGCACTGAAATGGCCCTGGTGGCCCTGAAAGCTTCCCTGAAGCAAAATCACCTGCAAATGACCTCCAATGGCTCTGAAACCTGCTCCAATGGCTCCAGAAGGTCGAAGAGACCAAAAATCGACCAAAATTTCGTCAAGAAAGGTTTTCCCTAGTTCCAGTTATGCCAAAAACAAACTCCCCTTCTTTTTCTCAACAAAACTCCACTAAAATTGGAGGAGCTGGAGTTAGTTTAGCTAAAAATAGCATATTTGCCCAAAAAAGGCGGACTCCGCCCAAAAACGCGCCATTTTATGTTTACCGGTCACATGTAACATAAATGGTAACCGTGGCTGAGTTTGACACCTCCCGCGCGCATAATTGTAATAGGTAAACAATGGTTATTAATATAACCATACCAACGTTTAAATAAAATGAACCCCGCGCGCCCAAACAATTGGAATGTGGTCACACATATGAACGATATGACCGTGGGCCACTTGTTACTATCCCCGCGCACATTTCTATATACATATGGTCGTATAGCATTACATATAACCACGGGCCAGGGCTAAGCCCTGGCCCGACCTCCCGTCGGAATTCCATATGTTTTAATTCAAATAGATAATTTGCCAATTAATATATAAGAACTTCATGGTGGCGCGTTGGTGTGTCGGCCGTTGCTAAAGCTTTGAATGGAGGAGGTCCGGGGGTCGAACCCCGCGGCCTCCATACAATTTTTAATAAACCCAATTGCCAAAATAGGGGTGCCACGTGGCACCCTTCCATTCGCTCCCGAAAGTGCCACGTGTCGCCATTCTACTCGGCCACCAACAACAAATAAGAATCTGACACGTCACCTTCCAGTGCCACGACAGTCTGTACGGATGCCTACGTCATCACTGTACGGTCCTGCCACGTGGCAGTACGGCCTGCCCAGTCAGCATAAAAAAATTTGCCTGTTTGGCTCGGCGAACAGAAGGCGATAACTTCTCCATACGGACTCTGTTTGCGAAAGTAAATATACCGTCGGAATCAGGAGAACGAGACGGACGCAATGGAACCGTTTTCGTCGCATTCCGAGCACTTTGAAAATTGAGCATTTTTTAGACCCCAGGTCCAGATTCTGATCAAAAGTAGCCATGTATGCTGAAAACAAAGGATGTCAATGGTATATAGACAATGGATTTTCTAAACACATGACTGGAGATCAAAGAAAATTTCTCAAGTTACCGAAGAAAGAAAAAGGAAAAGTCACCTTTGGAGATAATGTGTCAGCCAAGATACTTTGAAAAGGCATTGTTAGCCTAGGGAATAACAAGGCCAAAGCAGAAAATGTATCTTTAGTAGAAAATCTTAAGCCTAATATCCTAAGTGTAAGTCAAACATGTGATCAAGGTCACATACTTACCTTTGATTCTCAGAAATGTGAGATAAGAAGAGAAGATACAGGGAAGCTAGTGGCAGTTGCACCAAGAACATCTAGCAATGTGTACATCCTTGACATGGAAGGAGAAGAAAAATGTTGTTTAGGTCAAGAAGATGAAAGTTGTCTATGGCATATAAGGTTGGGACATATAATATTTGAAAACTTAATCAAAGACAATAAGAAGGAGGTATTAAGGGATCTTCCAAAGATTATAAATCCTTCAAATCCTATTTGTAAGCATAGTCAAATAGGGAAGCAAACAAGAGTTAGGTTCAAAACAAAAGAGCATTCCACAACAAAACCATTAGAACTTATTCACGCAGATCTATGTGGACCTGCAAGAAATAAAAGTACTTATGGTGAACATTATTTTATGTTGATCATTAATGATTACACAATATTGACCTGGGTATACTTTCTAAAATACAAATCAGAAGCCTTTGAGAAGTTTAAAACATACAAAGCCATTGTAGAGAATGAAACAAATATCAAAATTAAATGTCTAAGATCAGACAATGGAGGAGAATTCACCTCTAAAGAGTTCATTCAATTCTGTGAAAATCGTGGTATCAAAAGATAGTTTTCATCTCCTAGGACTCCTCAACAGAATGGAGTTGTAGAAAGGAAAAACATAATAATTCAAGAAACTGCAAGAACCATGCTAAATGAAGCCAAGCTTCCAAACAAATTTTGGAGAGATGCAATCTACACAGCACTCCACATACTTAATTGAGCTCAATTGAGACTCAACCATGAAATAACTCCCTATGAACTATGGTTTGGCAGGCCAACATCTCTAAAACACTTTAGAATTTTTGGAAGCAAATGTTACAATAATAATTATGAAGATAATTTAGGGAAGTTTGATCCAAGATCCGATGAAGGCATATTTTTAGAGTATTCACCTAATAAGAAAGCATACAAATGTTATAATCTTAGACTAATAAAGACAGTGGAAAGTGAAAATGTAAATATAGATGATCTAAAACTAAAGAAGAACATATCCCAAGACATATCAAAAATTGATAAAAAAATCTCAGCAAGAAGATGATGATGTAGAATCTCAGCAACAAGATGATGTTAATGAAACATAGGAAAACGAACCATATAGTGATGAATAAGAAAATGAAGAAACTCCCTTGCCAAAATCTCCATCAAAAATATTTCAAAATAATCATCATGAAAGTCATATTATTGGAAATAAAAATGCAAGAGTGGAAACAAGAAGGAAACTCACATTTGACTTGGAACAAGCAATGTTATCCCTGATAAAACCTAATTCATTTAAAGAAGCCAGAAAAATTAAATATTGGATAAAAGCAATGGATGAAGAACTAGACCAAATAGAGAAGAACCATACTTGGGAACTAGTTCCAAGACCCAAGGACAAGAATGTGGTAGGAACCAAGTGGATCTTCAAGAACAAACTAAATAAAAATGGGGATATTAAAAAGAACAAAGCTAGATTAGTTTGCAAAGGATATTCCCAAGTGGAAGGTATTGATTTTGAAGAGATTTTTTCTCCAGTAGCAAGACTTGAGGCCATCAGAATGTTCCTGGCATTTGTATGCTTCAAAAATTTCAAAATCTATCAGATGGATGTCAAGTCAACATTCCTTAATGGAACACTAGAAGAAGAAGTCTATGTTGAGAAACCAGAAGGATTCATGTTAACATAAAATAAGGACTATGTATGCAAGCTAAAAAAGGCCATGTATGGTCTTAAACAAGCCCCAGAGCATGGTTCTCAAGGCTTGATCAATACCTGCAAAATCAAGGATATAAGAGAGGGACTACTGACAACCACTTATACATCAAAATTGAGGATCAAAACATGATTATTGTGGTGGTATATGTATATGACATCATATTTGGAAGTAATCTTACTATACTAAGAAGAAAGTTTGCGACCAGAATGCAAGAAGAATTTGAAATGTCTATGCTAGGAGAATTATCCTTCTTCTTAGGTTTACAAGTAACTCAAATAGGAAAAGGAATATTCGTTTACCAAGCCAAATATATCAAGGAAATGATAAATAAATTCCAAATGGAAGACAGTAAACCTATGAGTACTCCCATGGTCATTGGATGTAAACTAATCCTAGAAGATGACTCACCAAAAGTGGACCAAACAATGTACAGATCAATGGTTGGTAGTATGCTCTATTCAACAACAACAAGACCTAACATCATGCAGGTTGTAGGACTCGTGGAGAGATTTCAATTTGCACCTAAAGAAACTCACTTAAAAGAAGTAAAGAGAATATTCAGATATCTTAAAGGCACCTTAGAACTTGGATTATGGTATCCAAAAGATAAAGACTTCAATCTAATTGCATACACTGATGCAGATTGGGCCAATAGTATAGATGATAGGAAAAGCACCAGTGGAGGAGAATATGTTTTAGGAAAATGTCTAGTAGCGTGGCTAAGTAAGAAATAAAACATCCACATCACTATCCATAGTAGAGGTAGAATACATTGTTGTTGCATCTTGTTGCACACAAGTTCTTTGGATGAAGCAAACATTAGAAGATTTACAAATAAGATATGATGATCCCATTACTATTGATTGTGATAACACTAGTGCCATAAGTATGTCTAAAAATCCAGTAATGCATTCTAAAACAAAAAACATCCCAATTAAATACCATTTCCTAAGAGATTGGGTTACCTAAAAAGTGGTTAAAATAGTGTATGTGGACACCAAAGAACAAATTGCAGACATATTTACAAAACATTTTCTTAGGAGTACTTTTGAAAATATTCAATAGAAATTGGGAGTAATTCATATACCTCATTAAACCATAACAATTGTGTCAGTAGAAAAGGGGCACATGGTCAGGGGGATAATTTCCATAGGGAGAGCGAAAAAAAGTTCCACCTTGTCATTGTTGTCAAAGGGGAAGGAAATTGATAAGTAGCAAAAATAAAAATATTTCAAAGAAAAGGTTTCCATCAATGCTAAAGGGGGAGAATGTTGGACATAGTGGTACGATATCGTCATTGATGTCAAAAGGGTGCAGAAGTACCTAGTATAAGCCCAAATCTCAGAAGGAAGAACGTTAATCAAATCTAGGAAGAGATTACGCATTTGAAATAACATAGGAGACAGAGTTCTGCGAGTGAAGAAATCCTTTTGTAAAGGATCGAGTTACAAGAGCCATTCATTCTTAGTTCATGACAATTTAAGATCGTTAGATCGAGCTGAAGTCAGAGGTTGGGAAGGATTAAATTTAAACCATCATATCTAAAGCAGGAGCTTTGGATGGTTTCCTAGCCGTTGGATCAAAATTCAATCTAGAATGGAAATGTTGAACTTTCATATCAAACTAAAAGAAAGAAGGTGGTCAACTCTGGCACTGACCACTCCGGTGAAAAGGAGTCTAAAATAGGTAAGCTTACCTGAAGGTTGAATCCCCAAAGTCGCGAACTCTCATCAACCGTCGGATTAGAGGAAGAATAGGAAATCTCGTCAATCATTGATATATAGTGGAAATATTCAGAGCACGCTAAGGAAGAAGGTGGTCAACTCTGAACTTGACCTACTCTGATGATAAGCAACTCAGATAAACCAAGAACTCTCGAACCTTGGATTTCTAGAATAAACAAAGGCCATATGATCAAGACAGTTGAAAATCTATGGTGGCATATCTATTCGGCACTTTGGAAATAATTGAAGGATGTTATTAAAGTGCCAAAATTTCTGAAGTAATGAAGTACCAAAGACACGCAGTAAGACATATGGCAGAAGAAAAATATGACACACGGCTCAATCAAATAGTGACAAGTGTCAAAGTATAGTTGGAACATTAGGTATACGAAAGTCACGAATCAAGGTGACATGTGGTAGCCACTCAACCAATTCCATGTCAACGGTGACGTCAACAAGCTACGTCACTCTGGGACTACATCCTTTGGGGATATCCAACGTCTCTTACCAAAACAACTACCCGAAGCATTGAAGGCCGAAGTCACAAATAACCAAATACCTAGAGAGCGAGAGCTCCTTTGTGCCTAATTATACGGTTCTAGATACTGGACATGTGAAGGTTATCAAGCAGGGAGTGATGATACACCCTTCGATGGAATTTACTCCAGAATAATTGGAAGACGAAAAAGGCTTGAGTCCCAAAATGCCGAAGTCCCGAAGTAAACAAGAACCATCCATCTCAAACGTGCAAATAAAATGTGACCATCAATCTTGATAAGTGATTAAGCACTTGTTTGTCTTAGTGCTTAGTCACCGCCTATGGTCATATGGAATAGAGGTCTTGAAAGTGCGTCTGCGTGAATTTTAACATACAAAGGAATAATTTTTCATCTTTCGGGAAGAAACGAGAACCAGAACCATCTCAAACGTGCAAATAAAATGTGACCATCAATCTTGATAAGTGATTAAGCACTTGTTTTTCTTAGTGCTTAGTCACCCCCTATGGTCATATGGAATAGAGGTCTTGAAAGTGCGTCTGTGCGAATTTTAACATACAAAGAAATAATTTTTCATCTGTCAGGAAGAAACTTT
Organism: Picea engelmannii; assembly: GCA_009831015.1. NCBI lineage: Eukaryota > Viridiplantae > Streptophyta > Pinopsida > Pinales > Pinaceae > Picea > Picea engelmannii. Next base: position 219,313 of record ML784715.1, on the reverse strand, counting down.
GAACCAGACAGGATCTGGATTCTGTCCTGATTGATATTAAGTTATCAAATACATCCAATGCATTGGAAATCTAATCGAAAAGATCAAATATGATCTATTCGAGAAATGGGGACGCGGCAAAATATTAATAATGAAATAAAAAGGCATGGGACCGAGTTAAAAGAAATTGTTCCATACATGTGATCTATTTATGAAAATTCCTCTTACTAAATTGAAAATCTTTCACGTTAATGTGTGCATAATAATAGAGGAAGATATTAATTCTAAATTAAAATACAAATTTTATTATTGTTAATTTAAATGAAAAGGTGTAATGGTTCAAATAAAGGGACACAATGCTTCAAATATCACACTAGTTGTAAGCCTATATAAACAAGAAAAAATGGTGAGAAGAAAGTGTCTCTATAGTGCAGATCAGAAGACCAAAAGCAGAAGCAGAGTCCAAATAAGAAGAACTGATGATATTTATATAGTGAGGGTGGAAGGGAGGAGAAAGGAAGGATTCATATCCTTTACTAATTAAAGTGTGAAAACAAGGGAGTTTGTGCTTCTTAGGGTTGGTTCCCTGAAGACAAGGGAGTTTGTGCTTCCTAGTGTTGGTTCCCTAAAGACAAGGGAGTTGGTGCTTCCTAGGGTTGGTGCCCTAAAATAAGGGATTTGGTGCTTCCTAGGTTTGGTTCCTTGAAGAAGGGGATTTTTGTCTCCAAGAGTTGGTGCTCTAAAAAGGATTGGTGTCCTTCACTATCTCAGATTATTCTTTATAAAACCGTGTAATTCATTTTATTTATATTTATATAATTGTTTTTTAAATAAAAGTCCATTGTTGATCTATTTCCAAAAAAAGGAAACTTCAATTTAAATAGGAAGAATAAATCAAGTTGGAGCCTGAATCCTCTGCATATAAACAATAATTTACATGTTTTGGCAGGGTATATACAAGGAGAATGACTAACCAGAAGATCAAGCAATTGCAAGAAGTTAAATCTAATCCTGATGCAAAAACCAATGATACACTTGTTGAAAAACCCCCACAAGTAAAACAGAGTAAAAGAGGTAAAGGAAAGCAACCTGTAATTTATCCCAGTATACCCAAGACCATACCAACAAACAAGTTAAGTCTAAATTTGAAAGTTATTTTTAAACCCTCACTTAAGAAAGATAATTTAATTATCATAGATGAGGATGTAATAGATGAGGTTCCAAAGAACATTCAAAAGGGGAAGAAAAAAATTTCAGAATTTGACCTAGGATCTTCTCATTCAGAGGATAAAATGGAGTCAGGACCTACCTATGTTCCATAAATGCATGAGCTGTGAGTGGTAGATACACAAGAAATACAAAGTTTTTCTAAATCTGCAGAGAAGGAAATCATTAAAGAGTCACCCACAAATGAACATAAATATAGAATGAGGTCCAGGAATCCCAAACTTTCCATTGAACTCAATAGACCTGCACATGATGAATATTATGGTGGATGCAAATAAGAAACAGGGGATGCACTAGAAAATCAAAATATTAAAAAATTGCAGGAAGTAGTCAAGGATTTAAAGCATGAAAAGAAAGCACTTGAGTTGTGGAAATACAACCTGCAAGACCAGGTTAAAAAACTGAGAGAAAATAACAAAGAGCAATGTGAATTCTAAAACAAGGTTAGGAAGATGAATATCAATCTTTATTGGGGAATTGTAGTACTCGAGACCAAGTTGAAGAAAGAAAATTCCAAAGCTAGATGTATATTCGAAGAGCCAGTTGTAGATTCGAAGACCAAGTTCTCAGCACATCTGTCGGAAGTGGTTGCAACAAGCCTCTATTTTACAGGATCTGAATATTTTTGAGATCATGATTTAGTCTTAGAAATCGATTCATTTTCCTAAAGACAATATTCTTTGAAATGTAATGCAATCAATGTAATGGAATATGATTCATATATTTTATCAAACAATAGGGACTAAATCAGAACTATATCTAGATTTTAGGATCTATTGAAACCAACTCTAGGCATAAATAAAAAAAAATTTGATAGAGTTAGGGGTTCGCGTTTAGTGGTGTTGAAGGAGATGTTGTCTCTGATTGTAAATTTTGGAACCTACTTCATAATACACTCAATGGAAAAAGCTATCTTATGGTTAGACTACCTCATCTCGTCTTATATTCTTTCTTATCTTACTTGGATGCATATATGTATTTACAAAGCATTTGATGTACCATGTTAGTGTTTGAAAGCCAGTAAAGATTTTTCTAATTACTTATTTTCTATAGGAATTGTATTCAAGTACTTTATTCTTGTTTCTGAATGATATTTAGGATCAATAATTTTCTTTGTGAGTGAACAAATTGTGAACTTGTAGTTTTTTTTCCTTTATTGCTATATTTATTTATCTAGCTCATCAGATTGAAAACCATTGACTAAGTATGTGTGGTGTAAACTTAATTTTTTAACCAGGGACTCTTATTGTCACTTTCATTCCCTACTTGACCTATAAACCAATCCAAAACCTAAAAAATACCTACCAACATAAACCATTTCAATAACTGAGGTTCCCTATATTTACCTTAGAAATCAAGGACAACTTTAGTGACTAACATATTTTGGTGTCATTGTCGGGGATGAAGGAACAAAGATATTTATCCCTGGGAAGAACGACATTGAGAAATACTATCTCTTGATGGTGAGCAAGACTTGGATACAAAAGTAGACTGCATATTTTTCACATGGTGACTCCATTGCAGAAGTTCTAGCTCCTAAAAGAGAAGTGAAGGGATTGAAGTCTGAGCCTACCAAAGCCTTAATATTAGCTTTATCTTCAAGAAAGAAAGTGACCAGATCCAACCCAAATCCTAAGCCAACTCCAGCAATATCAAATCCTGAAAAATTATTAAGAAAATCCAGAGATACTCCAAGCCAGTATTCATATTCTAAAGGTAAATCTCCTTCTTTCGAAGAAACACTTTTTGCTTCCCAAAAACCCATTGTTGTTCCTAAAGAAGAGTTAGTGTATGTGATTGAAGAAAAAGCTTTTATCCAGCCTTCAGAAGTAGTTCTACCTGCAAAGGTTTCCTTTAATTATTTGACAGTGGAACAATGGCTGAATTGATCAAAGCAGAAGAGGAAGATATGCTCTTCACATCTAAAGCCCTAAATAATTTTCCTGGACATACCAAAGAAGAGATTGATCAGATATTATCTCATATTTTCACTTCTCAGAGAGTTAAACCTGAGATTCAAGTTTTCAATAATATTTTGGTCGTTGAAGGATTCTTAGAGTCCTAAAAGACCCATTCTCATCTTTCATCACCTTCTAAGGTTCATATTCCATATTCACCTCATACTTCACACCCATCCTCTATTGGAAAATTGGTCAATACTAAAAGTGAGGGTGAATCAGTATTGGTTAATTATTTAAAATTTTCAATAATTTTAACATATTAACAACAATATATCAAAAGTAGTAAAATTGAATATAAAATCAATACAATAATACAAGTTACAATAATGATTGGGAGACACCAATCTCCTTGTTTAGGGATTCAACCCTGGGAATCACCAACTCCCTTGTTTTAGGGAACCAACACTAGGAAGCACCAAGTCCCTTGTTTAGGGCACCAACCCTAGGAAGCACCAACTCCCTTGTTTAGGGCACCAACTTCATGTCTTCAAACTTTGATAAGTAAAGAACATTATTGCTTCCTTGCTCCACTCTTCCACCCTCACTTCATAAGTATCTTTGTCTTTCTTCCTTGGACTCTGCACTTGTTTTTGATCTTCTGATGTAGACCACATAGACACTTTCCTTTCACCTTGTTTGTCTTCTTATATACTTTGCAAAAGGTACAAGGTTGAACCATTATGTACTTTATTAATGAAACATTGCACCCCTTTATTTAATTAACACAAATGGTAATTTCATTAATTGATATTGTACACAAAATTAGGCATTGATATCGTACGACATGGGTTTTTTGCATAACATACCCAATTAGCCAATGCATGATAATTTTCCATAGAACATGTGTGAGGTGGCCAGTACATGTGGTTCTTTGAAAGCAGCTTGCCCATATTTTTATTTCATCATCGGATGCGAGATCAACTTTAGTGCATTTTACCTTTTCATAAATGTCTAAATTGACCTCCACATATCTGCTTTATTGGTGACTATTTAAAATCAACCTGTAAACATTTTATGTGATGGTGGATATAAAAATCATTTCCATCTCAACTTCTAGTCACTAAAGATTCGACTTTGGTCTCACCCTTTTTTGTATTTCCTTCCTCATTCGACTGACACACATATTTTTTGGTCGACTCAACTAGGAGAAATTTCAACTTGAGTATTTATATTCTTGTCAAACCAACTTGCTTTAGCCTCAACATGACTTGTATTTCCCAATTTAAGTTTGCTTCAAATTTGACCTTTATGTTACTTTACTTCAATTCTACTCAGACAAACTCGACTTAGAAGAAAATCGACTTCTAATTTGACTTTAGATCGACACGACTTTCTTTAGTTTCGACTTCGACTTCTTCTACTTTTCTGACTTCAACCTTCGACTTCTTCGACCTCTTCAATTTCAACCCCCGATTTCCTTGACTTCAAATTTTTCAACTTTGTCAACTTCAACTTCTTTTTGAGACTTTTATACCGGACTTATTAACATCTACTTGATTATTTTTGTATCAATTCCAATACCAACTCAATGCCCAAAATTGACCATATTGGTCCTCTTTTTCATCAATGCCAACCCCATAATACTAGGTCCAACATCCTCTCCTCCTAAATCTCCTACTCCACTTGTTCACACCATGTTTTTCAATAGAATGGATGTTATCATAGCTGATAGGTATGAAACCCTAGTGTTTCCCCAAGTTTTATATGATTTCCCAGCTAGAGACAATATGAAATATCTACCTAGGTTTAATGGAGAATGAGAGGTCACACCTGAAGAACATTTGGCATATTTTTATATCTTTGAATACAATTTCAATGTTGAACACACAAATGTTTGGATGAGATTATTTGTACATAGTTTTGATGGGGGGGTAATAAAGTGGTTCAAAGGTCTCCCTACCAATTCGATTACTGATATTGGTGCATTAAATGACACTTTTCCAAAACAGTGGGGAGACAAAAAGGACTACTTGTACTATATTACTGAATTTGGGGTCTTGAAAAGAAATAATGGTGAGTTTGTTTCATATTTTACCAAAATATTTAACAAAATATACAGTAAAATCCCTGATGAAATCCAACCTACAAAAATTTCTGCAAAAATTACATTTGCCAATGCCTTTGATGCATAATTTTCTCTTTTCTTAAGAGAAAGAAGATCTGCTACATTGAGTTTGATGCAGGAGGAAGCCATTGAATTGGAATCAAATATTTTGGCAGTAGAAAGGTTAAAGACAAGATCTGACAAAGATAAAAAGAAGTAGAAAGAAGATTGTCCATCTTCCTCTCATGCAACAACATCTAACCCAAAGATTGATGAGATGGATAAGATGTTAAAAACTGTGACATCAGATATTTCTAGACTAAAAATAGAGACTAAGAAACCAAACAAACATGTTCAAAAATGGGTCAATATAAGCCTCAATCAGTTTAGAAAACCGCATAATTCTCCTAAGGTTATGCAGAGGGAGAGAAGGAATCAAGATGATCAAAGGATTTTTCAACCATTTCATAATAATGCAGTTGAAGAGACAGAGGAAAGTGATGATATGGATGAAAGTTCTACAGTCCTTTTAAATGATATTGAACTTCCTTCTAGCCATTTGACTCAACAGTAGCATGAATATTCTTTGATGTCTAATCAGTTTGATGATGGTGAAGAATAGGAAATTTTTCATAATGAACCTCAAAATAAATATGATCTAAGGCCTAGATCAAGCGGACCAAAGGAAAATACACTAGTTCATAATAAAAAGGCTAATGTCTCAGCCAAGCAGGGTCCAACTAAAGATACATAGAACAAATCAGATCATCATCAGCAACCCATCAAGGTTGTTTCCCTAGAGGTAAAGGAAACAAAAAAACAACTTGTTCCTTTTAATTTGGAACATAAAATTAATAAGATAAAAATTCTTGTACCTTTGGTGGAGTTGATGAAAAATGAGTCTTTTAAAAAATCAATCTTGAAATTCTTATAGCCTCATGCTTATATCATTTCTTCATATACAATAAACTTGGAATATTAAAATCCTTCCATCACTGTAGGACCTCATATCGAAGATAGATTAGATGCTTCTCCTACATTTTACATATCCCTGAACATTCATGAGAAGATTCTAGAAAACTGCCTTATGGATTCTGGAGCCTCACGTAATGTTATTCCTAATGTGTTAATGGATGAATTAGGTCTTGATATTACAAAACCCTACCAATAACTCTATTCTTTTGATTCTAAAAAAGTTAAATGTCTAGGGTTTATCAAATATTTGGTTGTTACATTGACCTAGTTGCCTATGAAGAGTGTTTTTATGGATGTGGTAATGGTTGACATACCAACTAAATTTGGCATGTTACTATCCAGATCTTTGGATAAGAAGGTAGGAGGATCCTTACAGATGGACCTAACATATGCTACTATACCTATATTTGGAGGAGTACACCTAAGGTTGTACAGGGAATTTAGACTAGCCTATCTTGTAAGTGATCATGAAAACACAGGAAATCACCCCATCTATGCAGCTGAAGATGAAATTGTATCATCCGTATTTCATATTAGTGATGATGCTTTTGAACCATTAGCAGTCAGATCTATGGATAACCAAGTAAAGTATATGGAACATCCAGTGTGGAAGATGTTATTTGATGTTTCTTGTTAAAAATAAGGACCTGGTATTGGGATTGTATTCATTTACCCTACCAAGGAAGTCATACTTCTGTCATATAAATTATAATTTGACACCACCAACAGTATTGCAGAATATGAGGACTTACTATTGGGATTAAGAGATACAAATGGTATGGGAATTGATAAAATTGTTGTTTTTGGAGATTCAGAATTAATTATTCATCAAATCAAAAATATGTATCAGACAAAGCAACAAAGGTTGAAGAAGTACAGAAATGAGGTATGGTGCCTTGTTGAAATTTTATTTTTATCTTTTGATATAACTTTCGTCCAGAGAAGTCTAAACCACCAAGCAGATTCTTTAGCCCTGGCAGCTAGTAATTTCAAGACTCCTATATTTTCAAATCTGAGATATGAAATTGAAGTAAGGCGCAGGACTTCCATCCAATATAACATCAAATATTGGCATGTTTTCAATGATTACCAGGAATTAAAGAGGTTTTTAGAAACTGTTGGTGAATTTTTTGCAATCTCTATTGATCAAGAAAATGAAAATGATGATGAAAAAATTTAAATTGATGTCCCTCTTCAGGATAAAATTGCAGGACATAAGATTGTAGAATTGAAGACAAATCACATTCCCAAGGTTCTAGTACCACTTGAAAGGCTCTTTGACAACAATGATGTCTCTAAGAAATATTCAATTTAGTATCAAGAAAAGGATGTTGTTGATTGTAATATTGGGACTGATACCAATCCAAAGATTATAAAACTCTTTAAAGCATTGTCAGAAGAACAAAGGAGCAAGTATGTAAATCTTATGAAGGAATTTGTTGATGTTTTTTCTTGGTCATATGAAGACCTTAAGACTTTTAACACATAAATTATTCAGCATAATATTCCTCTCAAAGTAGGTTCTAAACCTTTTAGAAATAAAATGAGATAGTTCAGGCCTATGTTGCTTCCCATTATTGAAAAAGAGGTGAAGAAATTTCTTGATGCAAAGATCATAGTACCTGCCAGATACTCAAAGTGGGTGGATAATCTTGTACCTTCCAGGAAAAAAAATGGTGAAATAAGGTTGTTTGTCTATTTTAGAAATTTGAACAGGTGTTCTCTGAAGGAAAATTATCCATTACCCAAGATGGATCATATTCTGCAAAAAGTAGTGGGTGCTCAAATAATTTCCATACTGGATGGATACTCTGGATATAGTCAAATATCAGTTTTTAAAGAAGACAAGAAGAAGATTGCCTTCACTACTCCTTGGGGCACTTTCATGTATGATAAGGTTTCCTTTGGTTTGATGAACGCAGGGGACACTTTTTAGAGGGCCATGGACATTGTGTTGATGGGAGAAAAGGATAAATGCATGGTCATCTATCTTGATGATAATATTTTTTTCTCAAAATATGATGAATAACACTTGCATCACCTCAAAAAGACATTTAAAAAGTGCATAAGGTATGGCATATATTTAAACCCAAATAAATCTCACTTTTCCACGCATGAAGGAAATATCCTAAGTCATATTGTGTCTGTAGGAGGAATCAAGATAGATCCTGAGAGGGTGGAGGCCATTCAAAAGATTGGCATTCCAAGAAACCAAAAGGCTATACAATCCTTCATAGGGAGAATAATTGTTTTAAGGAGGTTCATACCTAATTTTTCTAAGGTCATCAAGCTCATTACCAATATGATGAAAAAAGATTCAAAAATTAAATTGACACCAGAAGAAAAATATTCGTTTGAAAATATAAAGCAAGATCTAATTGAAGCTCATGTCCTTATTAGTCCAGATTACTCTAAAGAATTTTTGGTTTTTTCATTTGCATCTGAAGATACCATTTTTTTTTTTTTGTTGCAGAGAAATGGTAAAGGTTATGAGAAGCCTATTTATTTCTTCAATAAGACTCTTAGAGATGAAGAACTAAAGTATGACTTGATGGAAAAGCAAGCTTATGCCTTTGTTAAGGCATTGAAATTCTTCAGGGATTATGTTTTTCACTTTGAAATAATCGCTTATGTTCCAAACATTGTTGTGAAAGAAATTCTTGTTCAACCAGGCAGTGAAGGAAAGAGGGGGAAATGGATAACCAAGCTTTTGGAATACATTTTGGTCATAAAACCTACCAAGGTGATCAAGGGATAGGGTCTTGCAAATTTTCTTGCTAACTCAAATTATAAATCTCTTGGACTGCATCACATTTTTAGTCAATCAGATAAATTAGGATTACATGTTGAAGGAGCGGGCTTACAAGTAATAGAAAAATACCTTTCTTCATCTTGGTATAAAGACATTGTTTACTTTTTGCAAAATATTCAAAATCCTCCTGATTTTGACAAGTTTAAGGTTAGATCTTTGAAACTCAAATATGTGAATTATTGCATAGTTAATCAATAATTGTTTTGGAGATTTCCTAATGGATTTTAATAATATGTGTTGATGAGGAAGAAGCAAACTAGAGTCTGACTAATTTTCATAAAGGGGTTTGTGGAGGACACCATCACTGGAAAGCTACATCTTTTAAAATCCTTAGGGCATGTTATTAAGTTGGAATATATTATTCTTTGATGTGTTTTCCCAAGACAAAGAATGTGAGAAATGCTATAATTTTGCAGGAAAGCAACAGCTTCTATCCCTGCCCATGAAACCTATAATTTCAAATGGAACTTTTAAACAATGGGGCCTATATTTTATTGGAGAAATCCACCAACCCTCTTCTGGGCATCATAAATGGATTCTCACAGCCACATATTTTTTTACGAAATTGATTGAGGTTGTCCCTACAAGGAATGCAACAGATAAGGTTATAATGACTTTCTTAGAAGGAAATATTTTCTCAAGGTTTGGATGTCCCATAAAATTGGTCGCAGACAATGCTCAGGCATTCAAGTCTGCTTCCATGGTTTAATTTTGTGGAAAATACAATATTAAGTTGTCACACTCCACCCCATATTACCCTCAAGGAAATGGATTAGCAGAGTCTTCAAAAACAAGTTTTTTCACAATCATTAAGAATATTTTGACAAAAAACAAAAGATAATGGGACTAAAAGTTGAAGTTTTCTTTATGGGTTGATAGGATCAGTGCTAAGAAATCAATTGGAACCTCTCCTTTTCAACTAGTCTATGGGAAAGATGCCATAATTCCAACCCAACTTGGTTTGCCTGTACTAAAATTCCTGCAATAAGAGTTGGAAGAGACGAATGATATTCAAAGGAGAATATTTCAAATCATTTAAGTTCAACAAAAAAGAGAAAAGTTTAATGATAAATATGAATCTTATCAGAGTGATATCAAGGCAACATTTGATAAAAAGACCAAAAAATATAGTTTTAAAACAAGAGAATTGGTCTAAGGTGGGATGCTAGAAGGGAGGACCAATCTAAACATGGTAAGTTCAACAATTTATGGTTTGGACCTTTTAAAATATCCAAAGTGTTGAACAATAATACTTTCCTCTTGCATAATTTGGATGATACTAAAATCATTGGTGGCCCAGTAAATGGGAGATTTTTGAAACATTATTTATGTTATTAGCCAGAATGTTTTAGTAGGTTATTTATTTTTTTTAGCAACCCAATGGAGACACTAGTCTACAGTTAGTTCTTTATTTTTATATTTCAGTATGCAGGATTGATCTAAAATAAAGCAGGGATTAGAACAAGTGGAAACAGAAAAGGATGGATATTCAAAACTGATAAAGTGAGAAAGGAATGCATTGGTTTGCATGGTTCTTAATGTTTTATCACAAAACATTACCCCCAGAAGGAGCCAGTGTTATTCCTTAGACATACTATAACCTATTACCCCTTATTTTTAGCCTACGTTATTAATAAATTCATTCATATATTCTCAATTCTAAAAAATCATGTTTCACCATACATTTGTTTGTATCAAGTTCCATATACACTTTTCTTTTATAATTTTTGGGTGTTTTTTTCTTTACTTTAGTTTATTTTCATATGCTTTTAGTGAGATAGATTTGAGTATTTACATGGTTTGAGTATGTACCATAAGAAATTCTAGTCAAATTTTAATTTTTTTCTTAAGCTTAAAGAGAGACAAAGTCACTACAAGAATGTTTCCATTCTTGTAGTGCCTGAACCCATCATTTTTTAACGTGTCTTAGTCCCGAAAATCGCATTAAGTGTCACAAGAGAATGTAAAGGATCATGCAGAGAATCATGTAGTAGTGGTGACTATCATCAAAATGAAGTTGGTTTTCGAGTCACAGACTGAAGCACTTAAAGTTATGATTTAGTTTTGAAAATTAATTTGCATAACTAGATTGGGAGCCTAACAACATTTTGCAGTCAAAGGAACCTTTCCATATCAGTTTCTTGTGCAGGAATTTCTAAAGATAAATCAAATTGAAAATCTAGCATTTAGACAAAAATCGCATTCAGTGTGATGGCTCCGATGAAAAGTGGTTAGGTTATCTTTTTGGAACTGATAGGGGGAGAATTTTTGGAATCATATCCTGAGATTATGCAAAAATTCATCCATGTAGATTGGTACGACTTATGTTGTAATTTCCAGGGTTACCATGAGTATGTTTCGATGATGTTCGCCCAAAACTTTGATGGTTTTAGAACTCAGGTGGGAAAACTATTAATATATGTTACAGAGCACTCGATTGGGGTAGCATGTAACTTGCCAGTGTAGGGTGAGAGATGTCAGTAGAAAGGTGAGTTATCTGCAGACCTATAAAAGCAATTTTTTATACTAGAACACCATGATCCTGACTGGAGTCAAGGGATACTAATTAAATGGTTAAAGGAAGTATGGCAGGATGGTTTGACAATGGTCCAGAGGTATATAACAGGTGAGGGAATAATTTCTTATTCTTATCATTATCATATGAGAATTTGTATGCATCTAAATGGAGACACAAAGATGAGTCTACATTTTTACCTGTTAAAAAGTTTGACCAAAATGGATAAGACGGTGCAGAGTCATCCTCAAACTGACCATAAGAGTTTATTTCATCAAGTTTTGATCAAAATGTTGGTTCTGTATGCATTAAGAGAGGTTAAAGTGACCTGGAGGCATTTATTGATCTATTTAGGGTTGGATGAACAATATACAAAACAAAATAAACCTAAAGCTTCAAAAGGGAAAGGAACTACTTCAAAAATATCTGCGAAATTGAAGGAATCTAGAGGAACTAGATCAAGTAAAAGGAAACTTGAATTTAAAAGGGAAGAATAAAACAAGTTGGAGCCTGAATCCTCTACCTCTAAATAGGAATTTATAGGTTTTGACAGGGTATATACAAGGAGAATGACTAAGAAGAATATCAAGTAGTTGCAAAAAGTTAAATCTGATCCTGATGTAGAAACCGATGATACACTTGTTGAAAAAAAACCACAAGAAAAACAAATTAAAAGAGGTAAAAGAAAGCAACCTCTAATTTATCCCATCAAACCCAAGACCATACCAACAAACAATTTAAGGTTGAATTAGAAATTTATTTTTAAATCCTCACTTAAGAAAGATAATTTAATTATCTTAGATGAGGATGTAATAGATGAGGTTCCAAAGAAGACTGGAAAGGTGAAGAAACAAATATTAGAAACTGACCTAGGAACTTCTCATTCATAGGATAAAATGGAGCCAAACCCTACCTATGTTCCAGAAATGCATGAATTGTTGGAGGTATATACACAGGAAATACAATTTTTTTCTAAATATGTAGAGAAGGAAATCATTAAAGATTCACCCTCAAATGAACATAAATATAGATTGAGGTCTAGGAAGCCCAAAATTTACATTGATCTCAACACACCTGCACCTGAGGAAGACTATGGTAGATGAAGCAGAAATAGGGGATGCACCAACAAAGAAAAAGATTGAAAAATTGCAAGCAATAATCAAGGAATTAAAGCATGAAAAGCAGGCACTTGATTGCATAAATACAACCTGCAAGACAAGGTTAAAAAACTTAAAGCAAAGAAAAAAGAGAAATGTGAATTCTACAACAAGGTCAGGAAGATGAATATCAAGCTTTATTGGGGAAATGTAGTACTCAATACCAAGTTGAAGAAAGAAAATTCCAAATCCATATGTAGATTTGAAGACCAAGTTCTCAGCACATCTACTTGAAGCAGCTGCAACAAGCCTCTAATAGAATATAAATATTTTTGAGATCATGATTTAGTATTAGAAATTGAGTCATTTTCTTAAAGAATGTATTCTTTTAATTGTAATACAATCGATGTAATGGAATATGATTCCTATATGTTAGCAAAGAATCACGACTAAATCAGAACTATATCTAGATTTTAGGATCTATTGAAACCAACTCTAGGCATAAATAGCAAATTTGTGGACAGAGTTAGGGGTTCGATTTTAGTGGTTTTGAAGGAGATGTTGTCTCGAATCTTAAATTTTGGAACCTACTTCATAATACACTCAAATGGAAAAGGTTATATGATGGTTAGACTACCTCATCTTATCTTATATTCTTTCTTATCTTACTTGAATTCATATATGTCTTTGCAAAGAATTTGATGTACCATGTTAGTGTTTGAAAAACAGTAGAGAATTTTCTAATTACTTATTTTTTACAGGAATTGTATTCAAGTACTTTATTCTTGTTTCTAAATGATATTTAGGATCAAGAATTTTCTTTGTGAGTGAACAAGTTGTGAATTTACAGTTTCTTTTCCTTTATTGTTATATTTCTTTATCTAGCTCATCAGATTGAAAACCATTGACTAAGTGTGTGTGGTGGAAACTGTATTTTGTAACCAGACACTCTTATTGTCCCTTTCATTTCCTACTTGACCTATAAACCAATCCAAAACCTAAAAAAGACCTACAAATATAAACCATTTCAATAACGGAGGTGCCCAATCTTTCCCTTAGCATCCAAGGACAACTTTAGAGACTAACATATTTTTTCGTCAATGATGGGGATGAAGGAATGAAGATATCTATCCCTAGGAAGAATGAAATTGAGAAATACTAGCTCTTGATGGTGAACAAGATTTGGACACAGAAGTAGATTGCATATTTTTCACCTAGAAAATCCATTGCAAAACTTCTAGCTCCTAAAAGAGAAGTGAAGGGATCGAAGTTTGATCCTACCAAAGCCTCAATATCAGCTTTATCTTGAAGAAATAAATTGACTAGAGCCAACCCAGATCCTAATCCAACTCCAACAATATCAAATCCTAAAAAATTATTAAGAAAATCCAGAGATACTCCATGCCAGTCTTCATATTCTAAAGCTAAATATCCTTCATTTGAAGAAACAATTTCTTCTTCCAAAAAACCCATTGTTGTTCCTAAAGAAGAGTTAGTGCCTCTGATTGAAGAAAAACATGTTATGCATCCTATAGAAGTAGTTATGCCTGCAACATTTTTCTTTAATGATTTGACAATGGAACAATGGAGATTATTTTATGAATTGATCAAAGCATAAGAGGAAGATACGCTCTTCACATTTGAATCCTTAAAAAAAAATCATGCACATACCAAAGACGATATTTATCAGATTTTATCTTCATCCCTATCTCATATTTTCACTTCTAAGAGAGTTAAACCTGAGATTCAAGTTTTCGATCATATTCTGGCCATTGAAGGATTCTTAGAGTCCCAAATGACCCATTCTTAGCCTTCATCACCTGTTAAGTTTCATATTCCACCTTCACCTCATACTTCAAAACCATCCTCTCCTCCTAAATCTCCTACTCTAGTTATTCACACCATGGTTGTCAATAGAATATATTATATCATAGCTGCTAGGTATGCACCCTTGGTGTTTCCCCAAGTTTTATATGATTTCCCAGCTAGAGACTATATAAAATATCTTCCTAGGTTTAATGGATAAGGAGTGGTCACAGTTGAAGAACATTTATCATATTTTTATAGCTTTGTAGACAATTTTGATGTTGAACACACAGATGTTTGGATGAGATTATTTGTATAGAGTTTGCATGGGGAGGTAAGAAAGTGGGTCAGAGGTCTCCCTGCCAATTCTAATATATTATATTGATGCATTAGATGACACTTTTATCAAACATTTGGGAGACAAAAAGGACAATGTGTACTATATTACTGAATTTGGGGTCTTAAAAAGAAAGAATGGTGAGTTTTTTTTAGATTTTACCAAAAGATTTAACAAAATGTACACTGAAATCCCTGATCAAATCAAACCTACAGAAACTTCTACAAAAATTATCTTTGATAATTCCTTTGATGCATAATTTTCTCTTTTTTTAAAAGAAAGAAGATCTACTACATTGATTTTGATGTAGGAGGCATCCATTGAAGTCGAATCAAATATCTTGGCAGTGGAAAGGTTAAATACAAGATCAAATAGAGATAAAAATAAGTAGAAATAAGATGTTCCATTTTCCTCTCATGCAACAACATCTGACCCAAAGATTTATGAGATGGATAAGATGTTAAAAAATATGACATCAGATCTTTCCAGACTAAAACTAGAGACTAATCATCCAAACGCATGTGTTCAAGAAGGGGTGAATAGTTTAGAAGACCACAGAATGCTCCTTAGGTTATGTAGAGGGAGAGAAGGAATCAAGATGATCAAAGTATCTTACCACAATTTCAGAATAATGCAGTTGAAGAGACAGAGGAAAGTGATGATATAGATGAATGTTCTACAATCCTTTTAACTAATACTAAAACTCCTTCTATCCATTTGACTCAACAGGAGTATGAATATTCTCTGATATATAATCAGTTTGATGATGGTGAAGAAGAGGAAATTTTTCAAACTGAACTTCAAAAGAAATATGATCTAAGGCCTAGATCAAGCGGACCAAAGGAAAATACACCAGTTCATAATAAAAGGTCTAATTTCTCAGCCAAGCAGGGTCCAAAAAACGATACAGAGAAAAAATCGTATCAACCTCGGCATCCCATCAAGGTTGTTTCGCTAGAGGTAAAGGAAACAGAAAAACAACTTGTTCCTTTTAATTTGGAACATGAAAATAATAAGATAAAAATTATTGTACCTTTGGTGGAGTTGATGAAAAATGAGTCTTTTAAGAAATCAATCTTGAAAGTATTGCAGCCTCCTACTTCTATCATTTCTTCATATACAATAAACTTGGAAGACGAAAATCCTTCCATCACTGTAGGACCTCATATCGAAGAGAGATCTGATGTTTCACCTCCATTTTACATATCCTTGAACATTCATGAGAAGATTCTGCACAACTTCCTTATGGATTTTGGAGCCTCACACAATGTTATTCCTAAGGTGGTCATGGATGAATTAGGTCTTGAAATTACAAAACCCTACCAAGACCTCTATTCTTTTGATTCTAAAAAATTTAAATTTCTAGGGTTTATCAAAGATCTGGTTGTTACATTGACCCATATTCTTATGAAAAGTGTTGTTATGGATGTTGTAGTGGCTGATATACCACATAAATTTGGCATGTTTCTATCCATATATTGGGCTAAGAAGGTAGGAGGATCCTTACAAATGGACATAACATATGCTACTATACCTATAGTTGGACAAGAACACTAAAGGTTGTACATGGAAGTCAGAATAGCCTATCTTGTAAGTGATCGTGAAAATCCAGGAAATCGCCCCATATATGCAGTTGAAGATGAAATTGGATCATCCATATTTCATATCAATGATGAGTCTTTTGAACCATTAGCAGTCAGATCCAGGGATAACCAAGTAAAGGATATGGAACATGTAGTGTGGAAGATGTTCTTTGATGGTTCTTGTTCAAAATAAGGATCCAGTGTTGGGGTTGTATTCATTTCCCCTACCAAGGAAGTCATACCTCTGTCATATAAATTAGAATTCGACACCACCAACAATATTGCATAATATTAGGACTTATTGTTGGTATTAAGAGCTACAAAGGATATGTGAATTGATAAAATTGTTGTTTTTGGAGATTCATAATTGATTATTCATCAAATCAAAAATATGTATCAGACAAAGCACCAAAGGTTGAATAAGTACATAAATGATGTATGGTACCTTGTTGAAAATTTATTTTTATCTTTTTATATAAATTTTGTCCAGAGAAGTCTAAACCAACAAGCAGATTCTTTAGCCTTGGCAACTAGTAATTTCAAGACTCATACATTTTCGAATCTGAGATATGAAATTGAAGTAAGGCACATGCCTTCCATCCAAGATAACATCAAATATTGGAATGTTTTCAATGATGACCAGGAATTGAAGAGGTTTTTAGAAATTTTTGGTGAATTTTTTGCAATCTCTATTGATCAAGAAAACGGGAATGATGATGCAGAAATTAAAATTGATGTCCCTCTTTAGGATAAAATTGCAGAACATAAGATTTTAGAATTGAAGACAAATCACAATCCCAAGGGTCTAGTACCACTTGAAAGGATCTTTGACAACAATCATGTCTCCAAGAAATATTCAATTAAATGTCAATAAAAGGATGTTGTTGATTGTAATATTGGGACTAATACCAATCCAAAGATTATAAAACCCTCTAAAGCATTGTCAAAAGAACAAAGGAGCAAGTATGTAAATATTGTGAAGGAATTTGTTGATTTTTTTGCTTGGTCATATGAAGCCCTTAAGATTTTTGACACAGAAATTATTCAGCATAAGATTCCTCTCGAAGTAGGTTCTAAACCTTTTAGACAGAAAATGAGACAGTTCAACCCTATGTTGCTACCAATTATTGAAAAAGAGGTGAAGAAATTGCTTGATGCAAAGATCATAGTACCTCTCAGATACTCGAAGTGGGTGGCCGATATTGTACCTGTAAGGAAAAATAATGGTGAAATAAGGTTGTGTGTCGATTTTAGAAATATGAATAGGTATTTTCTAAAGGAAAATTATTCATTACCCAATATGGATCATATTCTGCAAAACGTAGTAGGTTCTCAAAGAATTTCCATGTTGGATGGATACTTTGGATATAATCAGATATCATTTTTTGAAGAAGACAAGAAGAAGACTTCCTTCATTACTCCTTGGATCACTTTCATGTATGGTAATATTCCCTTTGGTTTGATGAACGCATGGGACACTTTTCATAGGGCCATGGAGATTGTGTTTGTGGGAGAAAAGGACAAAATCATGGTCATCTATCTTGATGATATTACTGTTTTCTCAAAATCTGATGAAGAACACTTGCATCACCTTAAACAAACATTTAAAAAGTGCAGAAGGTATGGAATATCTTTAAACCCAAATAAATCTCACTTTTGCATGCATGAAGGCAAGCTCCTAGGTCATATTGTGCCTGCAAGGGGAATCAAGATAGATCTTGAGAGGGTGGAGGCCATTCAGAAGATTGACATTCAAAGAAACCAAAAGGCTATACATTCCTTCATAGGGAAAATAAAGTTTTTAAGGAGGTTCATACCTAATTTTACTGAGATCATCAAGCTCATTACCAATATGTTGAAAAAATACGCAGAAATTAAATGGACACCAAAAGAAAAATATTCCTTTGAAAAGACAAAGCAAGATCTAATTGAATCTCATGTCCTTATTAGTCCAGATTACTCTAAGGAGTTTCTGGTTTTTTAATTTTCATCTGAAGATACCTTTGTTTTTGTTTTGTTGCAGAGGAATGATGAAGAGTATGAGCAACATATTTCTTTCTTTAGTATGACTCTTAGAGATGAAGAAATAAAGTACAACATTATGGAAAAGAAAGCTAATGCCTTGGTTAAGCCATTGAAATCCTTTAGGTTTTATGTTTTTCACTCTGAAATAATTGCTTGCGTTCCAAACAATGTTGTGAAAGAAATTTTTGTTCAGCCAGACAGTGAAGGAAAGAGGGGGAAATGGATAAACAAGATTTTGGAATACAATTTGGTCATAAAACCTACCAAGTTTATCAAGGGACAAGGACTTGAAAAGTTGATTGCTTACTCAAATTATAAAGCTCTTGGAATACATCACATTTTTAGTCAATCAGATAAATCAGGATTCCAGGTTGAAGGAGCAGGCTTACCCGTAATAGACAAATACCTTTCTTCATCTTGGTATAAAGACATTTTTTACTTTTTGTAAAATCTTCAAATTCCTCCTGATTTTGACAAGTCTAAGGTTGGATATTTGAAACTCAAATCTGTGACGTATTGCACAGTTAATCAAGAATTGTTTTGAAGAGATCCTAATGGAGTTTTATTAAGATGTGTTGATAAGGAAGAAGAAAACCAGATTCTAACATATTTTCATAAAGGGATTTGTGGAGGACTCCATCAATGGAAAGCTACGGCTTTCAAAATACTTAGGGAAGGTTATTAAGTTGGCCTATATTATTTTCATATGTCTTTTCCCATGTGAGAGCATGTGATCAATGCCAGAAGTTTGCAGCAAAGCAACAACTTCTATCCCTGCCCCTGAAACCTATAATTGCAAATGGACCTTTTCAACAATGGGCCCTAGATTTTATTGGACAAATCCACCCACCATCTTCTAGGAAACAAAAATGGATTCTCATAGCCACAAATTATTTAACGAAATGGGTTGAGTTTGTCCCTAAAAGGAATGCAACAGATAAGGTTATAATGACTTTCCTAGAAGGAAATATTTTCTCAAGGTTTGGATGTCCTAGAAAACAGTAAATAGACAATGCTCAGGCATTCAAGTGTGCTTCCATGGTTGAATTTTATGGAAAATACAATATTAAGTTGTCACACTCCACCCCATATTACCCTCAAGGTAATGGATTAGCAGAGTCTTCCAAAAAAAATCTTGTCAAAATTATTAAGAATATTTTGACAGAAAACAAAAGTTCATGGGACTCAAAGCTGAAGTTTGCTTTATGGGTTGATAGGATCAGCACTAAGAAATCAATTGGAAATTCTCCTTTTCAATTGGTCTATGGGACAGATGCCATATTTCCAACCCAACTTGGTTTTCATGTACTAAATTTCTTGCAAGAAGAGTTGGAAGAGTCGAATGATATTCAAAGGAGAATATTTCAAATTATTGAATTTTAGCAAAAAAGGAGAAAAGTTGAATGAGGAATCTGAAGCTTATCAGAGCAAGATCAAGTCAACATTTGATAAAAATACCAAAAAAGACATTTTTAAAACAACAGATATTGTTCTGAGGTGGGATGATAGAAGGGAGGAATAATCTAAACATGGAAAGTTTGACAATTTATGGTTTCGCCCTTTTAAAACAGCCAAAGTGTTGAACAACAATACTTTCCTCTTGCATAATTTGCATGATACTCAAATCATTGGTGGCCCAGTAAATGGGCAATTTTTGAAACACTATTTTTGTTAGCAGCCATAATGTTTTAGTTTGTACATAGTTTTCAGTTTTGATTTGGTGAGTTTAAGTAGATCAAATAAAGACTCCAAGCCCAATGGAGACACTAGTCTACAGTTTGTTCTTTCTTTTGATATTTAAGTATGCAATATTGATCTGAAATAAAGCTAGGATCAGAACAATTGGAAGAAGAAAAGGGTGGATACTCAAAACTGATAAAATGAGAAAGGAAGGCATTGGTTTTCATCGTTCTTAATGTTTTATCACAAAACATTACTCCTAGAAGGAGCCAATGTTAGTCCTTAGACATATTATAACATATTATCCCTAATTCTTAGCCTATGTTATTAATAAATTCATTCATATCTTCTCAATTCCAAAAAAAACATGTTTCACCATACATATGTTTGTATCAAGTTCCCTATAAACTTGTCTTTTATAATTTTTTCATTGTTTTTTACTTTGCTTGAGTTCATTTTCATATGCATTTGGTAATATATATTTGAATATTTACATGGTTTGAGTACGTCCCAACAGAAATTCTAGACAAATTTTAAATTTTTCTTAAGCTTAAAGAGAGACAGAGTCACTACAAGAATGTTTCCATTCTTGTAGCGCCTAAACCCATCATTTTTTAACATGTCTTGGTCCCAAAAATCATGTTAATTGCACAAGAGAATCCATAGGATCATGCATAGAATCATGCAATAGTGGTGACTATTGTCAAAATGATGATTCAATATAGGGCTATCATTTTATGAACACAAGTATGTACCTGTTAATGCATCCACTGAAGCTGGGTTTCAGGTCACGATCTAAAGCACTTAAATTTATGATTTAATTTTTAAAATGAATTAGCATAACTAGATTGGGAGCCTAACATCATTTTGCAACCGAAGGAACCTTTCTATATTAGTTTCTTGTGCAAGAATTTATAAAACTCAATCAAATTGAAACCCTAGCATTTTGACAGAAATCGCAGTCATTGTGATGGCTCCCAAGAACAATGGTCAAGTTAGTCGTTTGGAACCAATAGAGGGAGAATTTTGGAAGCATATCCTAATATTATGAAAAAATTCATTAATGCGGGTTGGTACGACTTCTGTTCTAATTTCCAGGGTTACCATGAGGAGGTTTTGATGTTGTTCACCCAAAAAAATGATGTTTTTAAAACTCAGGTGGGAAAAGTATTAATATTTGTTACAGAGCACTCAATTTGGGTAGCATGTCACTTACCTTTGCAAGGTCAGAGATGGTGGAAGAAAGGTGATTCATTTGTAGACCTGTACAAGCAATTTTTGGTACCAGAACACCATGATACTGAATGGAGTCAAGGGATCTCGAGTAAATGGTTAAAGGAAGAATGGAAGGATGTTTTGACAATGGTCCAAATGTATATAATAGGTGAGGGAATATTGTCTTATGCTTATCGTTATCTTATGATAATTTTTATGCATCTAAATGGATACATAGAGATGAGTCTTCCTTTTCACCTGTTAAAAATTTTGACCAAAATGGCTAAGAGGGTGTAGAGTCATCCTCAAATTTCCCATAAGAGTTTATTTCATCAAGGTTTGATAAAAATATAGGTTTTGTATTCATTAAGAGAGGTTCAAGTGACCTGGAGGTAGTTATTGATCTCTAGGGTTGGATGAACAAGATGCAAAACAAGAGAAACCTAAAGCTTCAAAAAGGAAATGAGGTACTTCAAAATGATTTGAAAATTTGAAGGAAGTCTCCCTGTGGATAGATGAACTAGATAAAATAAAAGGAAACTTGACTTTCAATAGGAAGAAGAAATCAATATGGATCCCAAATCCTCTTCCTCTAAAAATGAATTTACAGGTTTTGACGGGGCATATACAAGGAGAAAGATTGAGCAAAATATCGAGCAGTTGCAAGCAGTTAAATATGATGTTGATGCAGAGAGCGATGATACACTTGTTGAAAAAAACATACAAGTAAAATAGAGTAAAAGAAGTAAAGGAAAGCACCATGTAACTTATCCGAGCAGGCCCAAGACTACACCAACAAACAAGTTAAGGATAAATTAAAAAGCTATTTTTAAACCCTCACTTAAGAAAGATAATTTAATTATCTTAGATGAGGATGTAATAGATGAGGTTCCAAAGAAGAATGGAGAGGGGAAGAAACAATTATCATAACCTAACCTAGGATCTTCTCATTCAGAGGAAAAAATTGAGCCAGATCCTACCTATGTTCCATAAATGCATGAGCTGCCAGAGGTAGATACACAGGAAATAAAAAGTTTTTCTAAATATGCAGAGAAGGAAATTGTTAGGACCACACAATGCACCTTTTTGCCCATACTTTTTGCCACTATTACACTCTTGTTCACTCACATTTAAACTCATATTATCACTTTATCGGATCATTCCAAAGGTATACAATGTCCCTTCTCATTACTATACGTTTAATCTGGTTTGCATAATATTTTACATCACTCTCGTACTTAACCATTGATTAGAAATGTATAAGTGTTGAAACAGTTCAAACTGTAGATTAGCATTTGAGGTCTGTTGCTGAAACAACGATTCACAGAAGCTGTTACACAGTCCAGGGTCGCAGATGCTGAAACACAAAGTTGTTACACAGTCCAGGGTCGTAGATGCTGAAACACAGAGATGTTACACAGTCCAGGGTCGCAGATGCTGAAACACAGAATCGACGATGTTGAGTTCATGGTCATGATGTTGAAACAAAAAGTCGTTACACAGTCAGCGGTCAACAACAACTCTACAACAGTTGCACCGTGAGCCAAGCACCAACCATCGCTCCTACATGAGAATGTTGAAACATTCAAGAGCACAAATCTCGTGGTTGAAACAGCCCGTGATTTGCAGTGCTAAAATAGCATCAGCAGCAACGAGAAAGAACTGTTACTCCAGCCGTAACAGCAACACCTCATTCAACACTTGTAATAGCATTTTGTTGCGGGAGACTAGGACATCCTATTCTAGTTTAGAAAGTCGATCTGACTAAGAATAGGACTCAGTTATACATCTGTAATATTTGATCAATTGTATCGAAGGGATTCCCTCTTTAAATAAGAGGAAATCACCATTCGAAGCATCCAAGTTTTATGTATTAAGAAAGCTTCAGAGAGAGGGACGCACTTCATTTACAGATTGTAATATGATTCATTGATAGATGAATAAAAGATTGTTTTGAGCATCCATCTCTAGCCTTTTCGTCTCAAGGGAATCTTGTGAGAAGGGAGGGCCCACCTTCTTCACAAGATTCACCCGTTAGTTTTTTTGTGTGATTAGTGTAATTTTTGTGTATGCCTTGATTAAATTTTGTCTTGCTGAAACACTACTTTTAATGAATTCTTCTTTGTTGAAACACTGTTGAACTCTGTCTTGTTAAGAACTTTATTTTATTGAATGCTACACTATTTTCACGAAGTTCATAATCCCTTTTAATTAGCAATCTTGTGTAATGATTTTATGAAGTGTGCTAATCAGAGACTGGGTTAAGGGTCCCTTCTTAATGGAAGGGATTAGACGGTCCTGTTCTCTGTAGAATCAGTTAGCTTTCAATCATTTTCGCAAGTGTGCTAATCAGAGACTAACTTAAGGGTCCCTGCTTAATGGAAGGGATTAGACGGTCCTGTTCTCTATAGAATCAGTTAGCTTTCAGTCATTTTCGCAAGTGTGCTAATCAGAGACTGGGTTAAGGGTCCCTGCTTAATGGAAGGGATTAGAAGGTCCTGTTCTCTGTAGATAGAGTTAGTCTTCTATGTTTTCATGAAAGTGTGTTAATTAGAAACAAGGTGCTGGAGTTCCTTCTTGGGAATAGGGTCCTGTTCTCTGGTTACAGAATAGTTGTTCTTTCCTGTTGCAGTTATTATTTTAATGTAATCCAGGATTCTTTAGATTAATTATCTCTTTAAGCTCTGCAATAGGTAGGTTGCTTTCCTGTAATTCAAGACAGAACTTCAGTTCATTCAAGGCAAGTATGATTAATATAGTTCCCTTTACTATAACTCTAAGTTGCTTTTGGAATTGAGCATATATAGTGCGTGGTTACCTTTGAAATAACAGACTTCCCTGGGTTGATAATTTATGTAGCACTTGATTGTTTGAATTAATTAAGCAATTATAGTGACCAACATTTTGGCGCCGTTGCCAGGGAAGGTAATTGTAGATTTCAGAAGCACTTATGATTTTTCAGATACAAAGAATGCATGAAAGGACACGGAGACCCCAAAGATACTAACCCTACAGGTGGCAAGGGAAAAGGAAAAGGAGGAAGAAAGACTTACATTGACGAGCTCATATCAAAGTCTGAATCTGTTGCTCAACGACCAAACCTTCGAAAACAAAAGTCCCAGCCTTCATTTCAAGCAAACTTTGAAACAGGGAAAGAAGTTTGGAGTCCTGAGACAGTGCAGAAACCAGTAAGGAATATTGAGGACATAGCAAGCGCAGCAGGGGAGCAGTCAGAAGGAAACATGGATGAGTACAATGAAGAATTGCATCACAAAGAACAGGCAGGTCCTGAAGGAGAGGTAAATGATGAAAACTCTTTCTCTACATTAGGATTTCCTATTGGCAATCTTCCTAGAGGAGTAGCCCCCATGAAAAACATTCCACTCTCAGCATTACCTAATTTTCATGGTTTGTCTTCAGAAGATCCTGATGAATTTCTTTTTGAGTTTGATATATTATGCAGAAGTTATGATTACGTTTCTAATGCTCAAAAATTAAAGTTATTTCCAGCAACACTAAAAGGGAATGCACTAAGATGGTTTATGAGCCTTGGAGGCCATGTAATCACAACATGGGACCAAATGAAATAGAAATTCCTGAACAAATACCAAGACTACTGCCGCACAAGAGAAAAGAGGGAGGAGCTATTTAAGATGATGCAGAAAGAGGATGAGAATCTAGAGGAATTTGTAGAAAGGCTACAGTATAATCTACAAAGATCCAGTCACCCCAACGTAAGTAAAGATATTCTCAAAACTATATTATTAAAAGGAGTAAGGTATGACTGTCTAGATATGCTGAATATGCTTGGAAAATGCGACATATCTAAGGAATCATATGATGAAATTGTTAACTTATGCAAAAGATGTTCAAGAGGAGCTTCAAGAAATAGATCAAACAGCAGGGACACCACATTTTCAAGAGTCCAAAAGTCATCCAGTGGGGGAGCAACAAGAGCCGAGATAGGTAATTTACTTGAAGGTTTTAAAACTGAAATGTTAATCTCTTTTGCCTCACAAATTGACACCCTGCAGATTAAGAAGAAGAAATAAGAAGCAGAAGCAACCCTGTCCATCTTTTGTTCTCAATGCAGAGACAAGCACCCACGAAGAGAATGTCCATTGGACAAAAAGCCAATCTGCACCATTTGCGACAAAGATCATGACACTCAAGAATGTCCATCTTTACCAGGAATCAAGGCAGCATTACAACCAACGGACGAAGAAGCTGAAGCAGTCTATCTGTTGACACAAAGGAAGCAATGGCAACCACGAGGACAAGGTATGAATCCTAACATGCCATTTGTATCTTTTAATCGTTGGAATAATTATCCTTCTTCCAATCAAATGATTTACCCCCCCTATAATCAAATGCAATACACTAATCAAATGAATTACCCACCCTACCCACCCATGCAACAAACTTACCCACCCATGCAACAAGCTAACCCTCCCTTTGTTGATCCATCAATGTGGACCCCTTGGCCTCCACAGCAACAACAACCATATCAGAATCAATGGAATCAAAACTGGAGAGGACAACAACCCCCCTTCCAAAATCAATTACCTCAATCCCAATTCCTACAACCACTCTCCTTACCAGCAGGTACTCCACTGAACAATCAAATGATGAGACCCCAGCTACATGTACAACCTAACCCTAACCCAAATAATAAAGTTGTGCAGTGCATTGATATTTATAACCAGCCTACACTTCCTCTTCTCCCTGTGCAATGTAACGATATTCATTTACGATCTGGGAGAGTAGTGGAACCTGCCATAGCTGATGTTACCTCTTCTGATAAAGAAGAAACAAAAGAGCATGATGTACCTGAAGAGGTACAATCATCCTCTAACAATGCTGCTGAAACAGCAAAACCACCATTTCCTGAGCGTTTAGCCTTGACTAAAATGCCTGAGCCACCAGCCTTCAATCTTCTAGGGGAATTACAAAATTTATATG
>ML784715.1:161465-186125 GCA_009831015.1 Picea engelmannii | reverse complement strand
GGGTCCTCTCGAACTAGGTAATCGTTAACCTACAGTTCGAGCCACGGCGGGAGTGCTAGCAGGCGGTGGCAGGGCTGTTGTCCACCCCTCTCCCTCAACCTCTCTGCAATCGTGTGTGGCCCCTTTACTCCATATGTGAGTCACGTCGGCAAGCTATCGTCAGCCTGCATCACCAATAATCATGTCAGAAATGTCGTCATTAAATCATCAAATCAAATCAAACATCATAATAAACATATCAACCCAAAAGCACACTCCCTGACTCAATCTGGAGTCCAAGGGGGTCTATCAATGCCTCTGCATCCTCAAGGTCACAAACCCTGCACACTCAATAAACTGAGTCAATAGCACCCGTCTAATCAAATAGTAACACATCATGTCATCTGTCAAATCACATCATATCAAATATAATAGGTCTAATGTCAAAAGAGTCCAGATCACTTGCGAGCAAGTGTCCTCAAATAATAAGTGGTCTCAGTGCGCCAGAGCGGGATGTTACAAAGCACTACAAAACCTTGATAAAGTACTCAAACGATGCATACAAGCCCAACTCTCCTTAAGTACAGAAAAATGTCATATGATGATGGGTGAAGGAATAGTGCTTGGACATTTTATCTCATCCCAAGGAATTCAGGTAGACCCATCCAAAATACAAGTCATTAAGGATCTTCCTACTCCCAAAACCCAAACAGAGGTAAGAAGCTTTCTAGGACATGCTGGATACTACAAAAGATTTATTAAGCATTTTTCCAAAATAGCTTCTCCCCTATTTGTGTTACTGATGAAAAATGATGAATTCAAATGGACTAATTCTTGCCAGGAAGCATTTAATATACTTAAAAATCAGTTATCTACAGCTCCTATTCTTAGAGGACCTGATTGGACACTTCCCTTTCATATATCCTCCGATGCTTCAAATACTACAATAGGAGTTGTCTTGGGACAAGAAGAAAATCATCTCCCCTATGCTATCTATTTCATCAGCAAGAATATGACTCCTGCTGAACTCAATTATACAGTCACCGAGAAGGAATTCTTAGCAGTTATCTATGCAATTAATAAATTTAGACATTACATTACTGGCTATTCTACTTTTGTCCATACTAATCACTCAGCTATCAAATACTTAATGAAAAACCCTATCACAAATGCTAGAGTAACCAGATGGCTACTATTATTGCAAGAATTTGATATTACAATTGTAGATAGGCCAGGAAAAGAGAATGTAGTTGTTGATTTCCTTTCTTGATTGATACCTGATGATGATACCCCAGTAGATGATTCCTTTCCTGATGAATATATATTTGCAGTTTATGCTCACTCACCTTGGTATGCAGACATTGCTAACTACTTGGTTGCAGGGAAGTTACCACCACACCTATCCTACCGAGAGAAAAAAAGTATCATTTATCAAAGTGCTCGGTACAGTTGGATAAGTGGGTACCTTTTTCATACAGGAGTTGGTCAGGAAATTTGAAGGTGTATTAGAGAAAGATGAGGTGTATGATATACTAAAAGCTTGTCATGATGGCCCTTGTGGAGGGCATTTTGCTGATAAGAGAACAGCACATAAAATTCTCAGGATGGGGTACTATTGGCCCTCACTCTTCAAGGATGCAAAGAAATATGTCCAGGCCTGTGATAGCTGCCAAAGAGTAGGCCAACCTAATCATAGAGATGAAATTCCATTAAACCCCCAGATAGTACTTGAACCATTTGAAAGATGGGCCTTAGATTTTGTAGGACCCATCAACCCTCCATCCAATCAGAAAGTTTACATAGTGGTCTGCACAGACTACATGACTAAATGGGTGGAAGCCAAGGCACTCCACAGAGCAACTGAAGAAGCAGTTATAGATTTCTTATTTAAAGAAATCTTCATCAGATTTGGAGTACCAAGAGAATTAGTTACAGATGGAGGACCTCCTTTCACTTCTCATGGTTTCAAGGACACCCTTCACAAATATCATATTCAGCATAGAATGACTACAGCATACCACCCCCAAGCCAATGGACAGGTGGAAAGCACAAACAAAGTAATAGAAGCCATTCTCACAAAAACAGTGAAGGAAAATAGAAAGGACTGGTCCTACAGGCTCCCTGAAGCATTATGGGACTACAGAACTACCTGGAGAAATACTACAGTTTTCTCTCCCTATGAATTAGTCTATGGAAAGAGTGTTGTCTTTCCTGTGGAATTTGAGATAAAAACTTTAAGGACTGCTTTAGCTATCAAACTTGATTTGACCGATGCACAGACAGCCAGGTTGCAGCAGCTTAATGAATTGGAGGAGAAAAGACTAGATGCCATTCAGCAGACAACCATAATTCAACAGCAAAGATCAAAATGGCATGAAAAAAATATCAAGAACAAGTAGTTCCAAAAAGGTAATTGGGCCCTACTGTATGATTCTCGGTTCAAGGAATTTCAAGGGAAACTGCGCACAAGATGGCTTGGACCGTACGAAGTAGACACCATTTTACCCAATGGAACAGTAAGGCTCCTCACAATCGATGACTCCAAAACATCGTTACTTGTAAATGGTCATCGGCTCCGTCTGTACCAGCGCCCTATTTCCAAAGAAGATTTTAAGGCTGTATGCATGGAAGAATCCCATTACCTCTTCTTAGAGGAGGCCTCTACCCCTCATTGCAATTAATTCTTTTAAGTAATTAGATTAGATTAGATTTTATTTACTAATAATCCTTGTCAAAGAATACCATGTTACAATCGATTTTTGCAGATTCCTGATCGAAGCACAGGAAAGGACGATCCTACTTCACAAAGAAACGAGCTTGCCCGATGCTGAAACACCATTGTTCAGCACTTTTTAACTTTCCCCTGTTGTTGAAACACCATTTTCAGCAACTTTTCATCACTGCCCCCCCGATGCTGAAACACCACTGTTCAACACTTTTGACTTTCCTCTGTTGCCGAAACACCACTGCCAGCAATTCATTCCCTTTCCTTCATTACTGAAAGACTGCTACCACCAACCCCCCACCTATCCCCATATTTCCTTACCATTCTTCATCGACGAAACAACACCGTCTAGCAATTGTTTCGCCTTTTCTTTTCTGTTGTTGAAACACCATTGTCAGCAACTCTTCACTATTTTCCCGATGCTAAAACACCACTGCTCAACACTTTTGACTTTCTTCCAATGCTGAAACACCATTGTTCAACACTTTTTCTCTCCCGATTTCCAAAACACTACAGTCTGACAATTCCTTACCATTCTTCATCAACGAAACAACACCGTCCAACAATTGTTTCGCCTTTTCTTTTATGTTGTTGAAACACCATTGTCAGCAACTCTTCACCATTTTCCGATGTTGAAACACCATTGTTCAGCACTTTTTCTCTCTTGATTTCCAAAACACTACAGTCCGGCAATTCCTTACCATTCTTCATCAATGAAACAACATCGTCCAGCAATTGTTTCGCCTTTTCTTTTCTGTTGCTGAAACACCATTGTCGGCAACTCTTCACCATTTTCCGATGTTGAAACACCACTGTTCAGCAATTTTTCTTCTCCTGATTGCCAAAACACTACATTCCGAAAATTCCTCACCTTCTTCATCGACGAAACAACACCGTCCAGCAATTGTTCCACCTCGTTTTTCTTATTGCTAAAACACCATTGTTCAGCAGTTCTTCACATTTTCTCATCACCGAAACAACACCGTCCAGCAATTGTTTCGTTATTCTCTGTTGTTGAAACACCAATTTTTCAACATCATCTCTCAGCAAGAT
This sequence comes from Picea engelmannii, assembly GCA_009831015.1. Lineage (NCBI taxonomy): Eukaryota > Viridiplantae > Streptophyta > Pinopsida > Pinales > Pinaceae > Picea > Picea engelmannii. Next base: position 182,368 of record ML784715.1, on the reverse strand, counting down.
TTTACGCTCTCATACTATAGTTCATCCTTCCAGTTAGCAAATCCTTGATACAATTCATAAATCAAAGTCTCTGCCACGACTGCTAAACAGGCATGATATTTTATTTGCAGAACGAATCAAAAGGTAAGGTGAGGTATGTAAATTTTATGTAATTCAGTTAGGCTATAGTTAATGAGAAGAATCTAAAACCATTATGACCACTCAAGTGCAATCATTATTAGTCGCACTTGACGAGAGGGGAGTACACGTCAAATCTTCGATACCATCATTTCACACAAATTCACTGTCACCACTCCTATTTCACCACCCTTTCGCGTATTTGACCACATTTTGCATAACGTCGCTCGGAAAACTCACTCTGCGCAGAAGCTGATACTCAAACTCTCCAACGTTGTATCCTACCGAGCTGATAGCTATGGGAGCCTCTGTCATACAGAACGAGCCCGCCACCACAACACTGTTAGAACATTATCCAGTAGCTTATCAAATCTTTCAGCAGGCAGGATGGCTCAGTTACTTTCAGAGACTCCAAGGGTATAATGAACAACAGGTCCTACAATTCACCCAAAACCTACAAGAAGACCATTCTGTCATCCAAGGGATCTGAATTCCAGTAATAGAAGACGATGTTGCACAGGTCTCAGGCCTCCCTATCGATGCCACCTGCATGTTCAGCCGTAAACATATCATTCGGAATGCTCAGCATAACTTCTTCCTGCTAGAAGAACGAATTGAATTTAAAGGCAGGGGTGTTCAACTCAGCCCATTGCCACCCCCATGGCCGGAAGTTGCAAGATTCATCAAGCACTACCTAACCTGCGAGGGCCGATACCAGGTATTTTATCAGCACGACTTTCTTCTGTTATCCCATTTAAGGCATAATGGACGGGTCAATATTCCTTATTATTTGCTGGGTTGCCTGAAAAATATGGCGCATTACTGCAGAAAGGCTAAAGATCCCACCCTTTCACTCACCCATCACCGCCTTGTCCAACTACTCATCCAAAGTGGTTTTTCCCAACAAAACCTTCCACTAAATAACCCACCCATAAACCCCCAAGCAGCTGCCGAAATTCCTGAAAATCTCCAGGAGCAGCAACCGCAAAATCCCCCAGACTCCCCAGAAGTACCCAATAGCCCGCCCACAGAACCAACCAGACCAATCAATCCCCCTACCATACCAAGCCCGCCTCATACCTTACCAGAATCATCCACCCCCTCCCTTCATATTCTTAGTGATGATTCTGAACCGGACAATTCCCCCTGCCCCATCATTGAAGAAAAACCCCCACGGAAAAGAAAACAAATTCCCGTCTCCCCACCATTCTTATGAAAAAAGTGAACAAGAGCCTCAACAAGGCAACCCATTATTTCCACTACCCTAGATCCCCAACCCATTCGACTGATACCCCGTAAACCTCCAACCTCCCAAATCCTGGGATCTTTGCCTATTCCACCCACGGGCACTAAAACACAAGAACCAGATGCCCAGGGTGGTGCGCCATCATCTCTTTTAAACCCAGTAGCTGAAACACAAGAACCAGCTACCCATGCAATGGATGAAACACAAGAACCATCCATAGCTGCCACACAAGAACCAGCTACGGCTGAAACACAAGAACCAACTGCTGATATTGAAATTGAGATATAGGAATTAGAGGTCCAGGGTGTTGCAACACTACTCTCCTCAAATAAAGTAGCTGAAACACAAGAACCAGCTACCCATTCAGTGGCTGAAACACAAGAACCAGCCATAGCTGCCACATAAGAACCAGCTACGGCTGAAACACAAGAACCAGTTGCTGATATTGAAATTGAGATACAAGAATTAGAGGTCCAGGGCGCTGCAACATTACTTTCCTTACATCAAGAAGCTGAAACACAAGAATCAGCTACCATTCCTGCAGCTACTCCACGAGAACCAGCTAGTGAGGCTGTGACTGCCACACAAGAACCAGTCATCCCTCAACCAGAACCAACAATGGCCTCTGTCTTGCAGGAAAACGAGTTTTTAAAATCTGAAATGGAAGCATATAAGCAAGAACTAGCCAGGGCAAAGGAAGCATACGAGAAGGAACTAAATTTGTACACCCTAGCTCGTATAGAAACCTTGTCAGAGGGGACTGCAAAGAGCCTGTGTAAAGAATGTATGTGTTGTCAATGTGGGGATATTTACTATCAGGCAAGCTATAAGGTAACTCAAGTCCCAATATCAGGAGCTCCCCCTACTCCTTCAACTTTTGTAGTAAAGGAAGAACTTGTTGTCACACAAGAACCAACCGTAGCTGTCACACAAGAACCAGCTACAGCTAAAACACAAGAACCAGCAGGACCTCCCAAGTTTAAGACTCAGCCCTGTATTGCAACAAATGAAGCCCCTGCTCTTGTCAACAAAGTTGTACAGACAATACCTATGGAGGAATTTACACCTCCCAGCCAGGTCAATCTCCCCACTTTTGTGGAACAATCTACTCAGACCTTACCTCATCCCACTACTTCCAATGCTGAAACATGGACCCAGCTATGGGATGAACAGACAGCAATACAAAAATGGAAGAAAGAGTATGCTGCAACACAGGCCAAAAGCCTGCAAGAGTACAGACAAATCTGGATAAATCACACTTTCTCAAATTGGGAAGCTCTAGAGAAAACACGTCAGGAAGCTTGTGCCCTGAAGAAATGGAACAAAGAGTTGAAAGGAAGAATGGCCCAGGTATTTGACCTGACACAAAATCTATTGGCCACAAGGAAACCATCTTGCAACTACTACGTGTTCCTTATGGAGCGACTCACATGGTTTCAGATCAAATCAATTATAGAAGGCAAATCCTATGCACTACTACAGATTTTGTCAAAACTTTTATAGAAGCATCTGCTCGGGATCAGCACCTCCTCTATGAGGCATATTTTCATAATGAGGCCATCCCCGAGAACAGGCAGTTGAACCTTATTCCTCTTGTAGGGGACATCCAGCTTCGGGCATTTGCTTCCTTTCTCCACAATCAAATCATTTGGCAAGATGACTTCATGGATGCTAAACACAATGAAGACAACTGCCTTCTATGGATAAGACCAGAACCACAGAATGCATCCACCTTTGTCACATAATATTATGAGTTCTTAAAGAAACCAGGGGTGATTGAACATGTTCAGCAGCTACAATCAACAGTGCTCCAGGATTGTCAGCACTTCATCAGAACCATAGAGGTTGCTGCCCTCCAGGAAAATAACTTGTTTTGGCAGCAATCCACTGAGAAAAGACAAGAACACAATCTTTTTTTCCCCACCAACCTTGAGGTAGCAATCTCTAGGGTACCTAACTACATCTAGTGTGCTCAGCAATGTTCTGAAAACTGGATAGGGTACCGGTTTTATTTTCCTATCCTCTGGTTGCCAATAGAGAGATATCAAATTAATTATAAGATGCCTAAGAAGACAGAAACAACAGCATGGCAAAGATTACAGCGGGTCCAAGGATTCAGAACGCCAACGGACAGTACCTCCTAGAGCTACTGCTTGAGTAACTTACACGCTCAGAGTCGGTATCCAGACTCTGATTCAGAGTGAAGTTGCCTGAGGACATGCAACACCTTGAGTTGGGGGGATGTTAGGACCACACAATGCACCTTTTTGCCCATACTTTTTTCCACTATTACACTCTTGTTCACTCACATTTAAACTCATATTATCACTTTATTTGATCATTCCAAAGGTATACAACGTCCCTTCTCATTACTATACATTTAATCTGTTTTGCATAATATTTTACATCACTCTCGTACTTAACCATTGATTAGAAATGTATAAGTGTTGAAACAGTTCAAACTGCAGATTAGCATTTAAGGTATGTTGTTGAAACAACAATTCACATAAGTTGTTACACAGTCCAGGGTCGCAGATGCTGAAACACAAATCTGTTACACAGTCCAGGGTTGCAGATGCTGAAACACAAAGTTGTTACACAGTCCAAGGTCGTAGATGCTGAAACACAGAGCTGTTACACAGTCCAGGGTCGCAGATGCTGAAACACAGAATCGACGATGCTGAGTTCATGGTCACGATGCTAAAACACAAAGCCGTTACACAGTCAGCGGTCAACATAAACTCTATAACAGTTGCACCATGAGCCAAGCACCAACCATCGCTCCTACATGAGAATGCTGAAACAGTCAAGAGCGCAAATCTCGTGGCTGAAATAGCCCGCAATTTGCGGTGCTGAAACAGCATCAGCAGCAACGTGAAAGAACTGTTACTCCAGCCGTAACAGCAACACCTCATTCAGCACTTGTAATAGCATTTTGTTGTGGGAAACTAGGACATCCTATTCTAGTTTAGAAAGTCGATCTGACTAAGAATAGGACTCAGTTATACATCTGTAATATTTCATCAATTGTATCGAAGGGATTCCCTCTTTAAATAAGAGGAAATCACCATTCGAAGCATCCATGTTTTATGTATTAAGAAAGCTTCAGAGAGAGGGACGCACTTCATTTCCAGATTGTAATATGATTCATTGATAGATGAATAAAATACTATTTTGAGCATCCTTCTCTAGCCTTTTCGTCTCAGGGGAATCTTGTGAGAAGGGAGGGCCCACCTTCTTCACAAGATTCACCCGTTAGTTTTTTAGTGTGATTAGTGTAATTTCTGTTTATGCCTTGATTAACTTTTATCTTGTTGAAACACTACTTTTAATGAATTCTGCTTTGTTGAAACACTGTTGAACTCTGTCTTGTTAAGAACTTTATTTTATTGAATGCTACACTATTTTCACGAAGTTCATAATCCCTTTTAATTAGCAATCTTGTGTAATGATTTTATGAAGTGTGCTAATCAGAGACTGGGTTAAGGGTCCCTACTTAATGGAAGGGATTAGACGGTCCTGTTCTCTATAGAATCAGTTAGCTTTCAGTCATTTTCGCAAGTGTTCTAATCAGAGACTGGGTTAAGGGTCCCTACTTAATGGAAGGGATTAGACGGTCTTGTTCTCTGTAGAATCAGTTAGCTTTCAGTCATTTTCGCAAGTGTGTTAATCAGAGACTGGGTTAAGGGTCCTTGCTTAATGGAAGGGATTAGAAGGTCCAGTTCTCTGTAGATAGAGTTAGTCTTCTATGTTTTCATGAAAGTGTGTTAATCAGAAACAAGGTGCTGGAGTTCCTGCTTGGGAATAGGGTCATGTTCTCTGGTTACAGAATAGTTGTTCTTTCCTATTGCAGTTGTTATTTTAATGTAATCCAGGATTCTTTAGATTAATTATCTCTTTAAGCTCTGCAATAGGTAGGTTGCTTTCATGTAATTCAAGACAGAACTTCAGTTCATTCAAGGCAAGTGTGATTAATATAGTTCCCTTTACTATAACTCTAAGTTTCTTTTGGAATTGAGCATATATAGTGCGTGGTTACCTTTGAAATAACAGACTTCCTTGGGTTGACAATTTATGTAGCACTTGATTGTTTGAATTAATTAAGCAATTATAGTGACCAACAGAAATCATTGAAGATTCACCCTAAAATGAACATAAATATATAATGAGTTCCAGGAAGCCCAAAATTTCCATTGATATCAACATACCTGCACCTGAGGAAGACTATGGTGGATGCAGAGCAGAAATAATGGATGCACCAACAAAGAAAAAGATTAAAAAAATGCAGTATGTAATCAAGGAATTAAAGCATGAAAATCAAGCACTTTAGTTGTGGAAATACAACCTACAAGACAAGGTTAAAAAACTTAAAGAAAAGAACAAAGAGAAACGTGAATTCTCCAACAAGGTCAGGAAGATGAATATCAAGCGTTATTGGGGAAATGTAGTACTCAAGACCAAGCTAAAGAAAGAAAATGCCAAAGCCAGATGTAGATTTGAAGATGAAGTTCTCAGCACATCTACATGAAGGAGTTGCAACAAGCCTCTATTTTACAGAATCTTGATATTTTTTAGATCATGATTTAGTCTTAGAAATCGAGACATTTTCCTAAAGACTATATTCTTTGAATTGTAATGGAATATAATTCCTATATGTTAGCAAAGAATCGGGACTAAATCAAAACTATGTCTAGATTTTAGGATCTTTTGAAACCAACTCTAGGCATAAATAGAAAATTTGTTGACAGCATTAGGGGTTCAATTTTAGTGGTGTTGAAGAAGATATTGTCTCTAATTGTAAAGTTTGGAACCTACTTCATAATGCACTCAATGGAAAAAGCTATATGATGGTTAGACTACCTCATCTTGTGTTATATTATTTATTATCTTAATTGAATGCATATATGTCTTGTCAAAGTATTTGATCTACCATGTTCGTGTTTGAAAGTTAAATATTTTGTCGATTTCTTATTTGATACAGAAATTGTAATCAAGTACTTTATTCTTGTTTCTGAATGATATTTAGGATCAAGAATTTTCTTTGTGAGTGAACAAATTGTGAACTTCGAGTTTATTTTCCTTTATTGCTATATTTATTTATGTAGTTCATCATATGGAAAACCATTGACTAAGTATGTGTGGTGGAAACTTGATTTTGTAACCAGAAATTGTTATTGTCCCTTGCATTCCCTACTTGACCTATAAACTAATACAAAACCTAAAAAAGACCTAGAAACATAAACCATTGCAATAATTGGGGTTCCATAGATTTCCCTTAGCATTCAAGGACAACTTTAGGGACTAACATCTTTTGGTGTCATTTACGAGGATGAAGGAATGAAGATATATATCCCTAGGAAGAACGACATTGAGAAATAATAGCTCTTGATGGTGAACAAGAGTTGGATATAGAAGTAGACGTCATATTTTTCACTTGTCGACTCCATTGCAGAATTTTTGGCTCCTAAAAGAGAAGTGAATGGATCAAAGCCTTATCCTACCAAAGCCTCAGTATCATCTTTATCTTCAAGAAATAAAGTGACCAGAGCCAACCCATATCCTAAGCCCACTCCAGCAGTATTAAATCATGAAAAATTATGAAGAAAATCCAAATATACTCCAGGCCAATCTTCATCTTCTAAAGGTAAATCTAATTATTTGGAAGAAACAATTTATGCTTCCCAAAAACCCATTGTTGTTCCTAAACAAGATTTAGTGCCTATGATTGAAGAAAAACTTGTTATCCATCCTTCAAAAGTAGTTCTACCTGCAACAGTTTCCTTTAATGATTTGGCAGTGGAACAATGGAGAGTATTTTATGAAATGATCAAAGCATAAGAGGAAGATACGCTCTTCACATATGAATCCCTAAACAACTTTCCTGCACATGCCGAAGAAGAGATTGATCAGATATTATCTTCATCCTTATCTTAGATTTTCACTTCTCATAGAGTTAAACCTGAGATTCAAGTTTTGAATAATATTCTGGCCAATGAAGGATTCTTAGAGTCCCAAAGTACCCATTCTCAACCTTCATCGCCTTCTAAGGTTCATACTCCACCTTCAACTCATACTTCACATCCATCATCTCCTCCTAAATCTCCTACTCCAGTTGTTCACGCCATGGTTGTCAATATAGTGGATGTTAGCATAGCTGCTAGGTATGCACCCCTAGTGTTTCCCCAAGTTTTATATGATTTCCCAACTAGAGACTATATGAAATATATGCCTAGGTTTAATAGAGAAGGAGAGGTCACAGTTGAAGAGCATTTGGCATCTTTTTTATATCTTTGCAGAAAATTTCAATATTGAACATGCAGATGTTTGGATGAGATTATTTGTACAAAATGTGTATGGTTCAAAGGTCTCCCTACCCATTCTATTACTAATATTGATGCATTAGATGGCACTTTTCTAAAACATTTGGAAGACAAAAAGGACTACTTGTACTATATTATTGAATTTGGGGCCTTGAAAAGAAAGAATGTTGAGTTTGTTTTAGAGTTTACCAAAATATTTAATGAAAGTTATAGTAAAATCCCTAATGAAATCAAACCTACAGAAACTTCTGCAAAAATTACCTTTATTAATGCCTTTGATGCATACTTTTCTCTTATATTAAGAGAAATAAGATCTTCTACATTGAGTTTGATGCAGGAGGAAGCCATGGAAATGAAATCAAATATTTTGGTAGCAAAGAGGTTAAAGACAAGATCTGACAGAGATAAAAAGAAGCAAAAATAAGATGTTCTATCTTCCTCTCATGCAGCAACATCTGACACAAAGATTGATGATATGGCTCAAATGTTAAAAACTATGATATCATAGCTTTCCAGACTAAAACTAGAGACTAAGAAACCAAACATACATATTCAAAAAGGGGGGAATAGAAACCCTAATCGGTTCATAAGACCACAAAATGATCCTCAGAATATGCATAGGGAGAGAAGGAATAAATATGGTCAAAGGATCATACCATCATTTCAAAATAATGCAGTTGATGAGACAGATAAAAGTGATGATATTGATGAAAGTTCTACAGTCCTTTTAATTGATATTGAACTTCCTTCTAGCCATTTGACTCAATAGGAGTATGACAATTCTCTGATTTCTAATCAGTTTGATGATGATGAAGAAGAGGAAATTTTTAAGACTGAACCTCAAAATAAATATGATCTAAGGCCTAGATCAAGTGGACCAAAGGAAAATACACCAATTCAGAATAAAAAGGACAATGTCTCAGCCAAGTAGGGTCCAACTAACGATACAGGGAACAAATCAGATCAACCTCGGCAACTCATCAAGGTTGCTTCCTAAGAGGTAAAGGAAACAAAAAAACATCTTGGTCCTTTTAATTTGGAACATGATATTAATAAGATGAAAATCCATGTACCTTTGGTGGAGTTGATGAAAAATGAGTCTTTTAAAATATCAATCTTGAAAGTCTTGCACCCACCTGCTTCTATCATTTCTTTAGATACAATAAAATTGGAAGATGAAAATCCTTCAATCACTGTAGGACCTTAGATCGAAGATAGATCTGATGCTTCGCCTCCATTTTACATGTCCTTCAACATTCATGAGAAGATTTTTCAAAATGGCCTTATGGGTTATGGACCCTCACAAATTTTTATTCCTAAGGTGGTCATGGATGGATTAGGTCTTCATATTTCAAAACCCTACAAATAACTTTATTCTTTTGATTCTAAAAAAGTTAAATGTCTAGGGTTTATCAAATATCTAGTTGTTACATTGACCCAGTTGCCTATGAAAAGTGTTGTTATGGATGTGGTAGTGACTGATATACCACCTAAAGTTTGCATGTTGTTATCCATATCTTGGGCTAAGAAGGTAGGAGGATCCTTACATATGGACCTAACATGTGCTATTATACCTATATTTGGAGGATAACACCAAAGGTTTTACAGGGAAGTCATACTAGCCTATCTTGTAAGTGATCATGAAAATCTAGGAAATCACCCCATCTATGCAGTTGAAGATGAAATTGGATCATCCATATTTCATATCAGTGACGATGACTTTGAACCATTAGCAGTCAGATCCATGTATAATCAATTAAAGGATATGGAACATGCAGTGTGGAAGATGTTCTTTGATGGTTCTTGTTCAAAAGAAGGATCTAGTGTTGTGATTGCATTCATTTACCCTGCCAAGAAAGTCATACCTCTGCCATATAAATTAGAATCCAACACCATTGTTGGCCCTTGACCAAGTTTTGGGAGTTTCTTGGTCATGTTGACCTATTTTGGGACTTCGACAACCTGTCGAAGGAGGAGCACAAGATGAAGCGGAGATCATGGGATCGCGTCCCCCTTTTGGGCCCCTTTTTGGGTTTTTGGGATAATGTAATAGGAATGGGATGTCGTCCCATGGGTTTACCCATGTTTAGGCCTATTTTGTATGTATAAATAGAAGGATAGGAAATGTAAGAAGAGGAGAATAGTGCATCTATGTGATGTGAATGTATGTTAAGTGCTAGTGTGGATTGTAAGGGCTTTGTGCATTTTGTGTACGACTTGCATAGATGAGTGCAAGTCCCTGTGCGAGACTATAGAAGGCTTAGTGTTGCAATGCAAGGAAGAAGGATCTAGTGAGCTGCGTAGATATTTTGTCTTGTGTGGGGTAAGGATTTTGAAGGCTTTGTTCTTGTAACTGATTGAATGAAGACAATAAATAAGAAGAGTTGGTGGGCATAGCCCCAGGGTGGGGGTGAACCATGTAAACACTGTGTTATGTGCTTTGTGCTTTGTCTTGATGTGTTCACATGTTATTTGCTAAGTTCTTTGATATGTTTAAATAGATCTGCTTATGTTTAGTTCTAATGATATGTGTGACTATTAGATCTGATTCATATGAATGTTCTTAGTGCTTGATCTACTAGATCTGACTTATATATTGATGTTGAGTGCTTGAATATATTATATTAGTGCGATTTTTGTGAAGCTCTGTTCTATTAGAAAAGTGGATATTGCTTGCAATTAAGTAACTGGCAATGTTGAGTGATTTATCAAGTAGTACAATCACAGATCTGTGTCCCATCTAAGGTTGCAGACACCTGACTCTTGCAACCACCCTTGCCTCTACCTCGGGTGAGACTTCATCTACTTCGCAAGTGTTGCCGAAAGTGTTGGTAGTTAGGGATTTGTTGGTGTGTTGTTGTAGTGTTGAACCCTGGGTCTGCCCCTGTCCCAACAAATGGCTCCATTGTCGGGACCTGAAACTGTGATTGTTGGGAACTGAGGAAGAAGAAGATTTGTGCAAAAAATTTACCTGAAAGCCTTGTGCAAAAATTCGTGCCCTAGTGAGTAGTGTTCTACTTGATCTATAAATTTTTGTGCTGAAGAAAAGAGGTTAGATCTAAAAGAAAGAAGCCCGATATGAAGAAAAGAGGTCAGATCTTAAGAAAAGAAGCAAGATCTGAAAGCTTTGTGCTCTAACAAAGGTAAAAGTGAGAATTTGTGATTAAAAGAGGTAAGATATGCAAGCTCTGTGCTCTGATAAAGGTAAAGATAGTAAAAGTTTTTAGATCTGGAAGTTGTGTTCTCTGTAGAAGTAATATAAGTGGAACTTTTTTTTCTAGAGTATGGATCTAGGTATGTTTAATAGAGTCTGTCCTAGTTTGAAAACTAGGGCATTAATAGATGAAAGAAGATTTGATATTAATAGATATGATAAGAATAGTGAAAGATATGTTATACCTATGCATAGAAAGAATGTTTGGACTAACGAATGGATGAAGGATCCCAGAAAGAATTTATTGCAGGTTAGCTCCTATGATCCTAGTGTGTAGGACAGAAGAGGTTGGGGATCATTTAAAATAAAGAGAGGATTAACCCTCTGTTACAGTTGCAAAAAACTGGGACATCTTGCTAAAGAATTCCCTAGGAGAAGACCTAGTTGTCTTTGTTGCAAATCTATGTACCATGAAGTGTTGGATTTCCCCAGAATGATTCCTAATCTTGAAGGAATGAATCTAAATCAAGAAAACCCTAAGGCATCTCCAGAGGCTATAGAAGAACCCCAGGAAGAATCAGAGAAAATATTGCTACAAATGAGAGAAACCTTGAATGACCACCGACATGTCAAATTATCAGAGATATTCAAAGGAAAAGAATGCATCGAAGAAAGAATAGGAGACTTCGACATTGTCTGTGTTCTAGATGAAGAAACACAGGTGAATATCATGACAGAGAGAACTTGGGAAGCTATAGGAAGGCCTGCTATGATTCCTTCATTAGAAGGACTAGGGTTATTCCGAGGAAAACGGGTAAACCTGTGTGGAAGGCTCGCTCAGATACCTATGACCATCAATGGAACTTAGGTAGAGGAAGATGTTGAGATTATTAAATTTTTTGAAGACCGCATCATGTTTACCATGTTAATAGGAAAACCTTGGATTGATAGAGATCAAGCCAGATGAAAGAAACAAGAAGAAGTCTTGGAGCAGAAGAAACAGGAGTTAAAAAATTTCATGACCAGAAGGATCGCACACTTGATCGAAGAACATGAGAACAGATCAAAGCTATTTAACATTAGAAACCTAGATGTCAAAGCTGCAAGAACATTAGAAGACTCATAGGATACTGAAGTACCTATCTCAAATAAAGAAGAGGTGTTACCCCTGAGTCCTAGGAGAGAATCTCAACAGCGCAAAGTAACTAAAACCACAGAAGATAAGAATCATAATGGAAAATGAACTATCGAGACAAAGCTCGCTGGAAATAAGGCTAGAAAGAAAAGTAAGAAGAGAGATAAGTTGCAGAAGGTTCCAGAGGGAACTTCGCAGTCAGAAAATTTACAGAATTGGAACTTCGTCAGGATATCAAAACAGTGGCACATGGAACTTCGCCATGGCGAAGCAATATAGCCATTGGGGATATTATTACCATTCGATCAATGCTTCGAACGGGCAGAAAGGCAATAAAGGTCCGTCATAAGGCTATTAGACTACTCCGTAATGAATCGAACAATATTTAATGGAGGCTAATAACCATTGCAAGCAAACCATTGTCGAGTTGCCTACTTATCTCGTTGCGCCATGCACGGAGAACACTTTTGCTAACTGAGAATTTGAATCCCGTAGACTAAGAAAATTGTATACAATGATCATTGCATTATTGTTGTTTGTTCTAGAGTCGTATCTAAGATCATCATGATCCCAATAATTTTAATCCTGAGCAAGTATGTTCGATGAGCTGACCGCAGTTGAAGAATGAGTAATGGAATTTCTCCTCGAATTAATGACTAAAAGATTCATGTCAGAGAGAGGAGTGTCTATAGGTGTACAAGCATCTTCGACAAGAGGACTGTTGGCCTCTCCGTCCACTGCTCGAGCTGATTCATCCAGGCCAGTAGATGAAAAGAAAACTAAGCACAGAGATGCTCTTGTGAATGCTAAGCTAATTCCAAGTATTTTACCTGCCTATCTACCACCCCTGAGTGGTGCAATCAATCGAGACAATGTTCCTGGAGAGTTTGAGTACACTTTGGTCACTCCGTACCTCTCGAAAGGGAAACACGTAGTGCACGTAGACCGAGATAAGATCACAGCATTGAAGTTTAGTGACTTCAACCTCGGTGATAGGAAGGTGTAAAACATGCTTGCCCCGCACAAGTATCTGACCGAAATCAAGGGAAAGAACTCGAAGATCATCCCCCAGTCATGGACCATGAACCTCGCGTAGTCCACACTGCTCAATGTCATGAATATTCCTCACTTCAGTAGGCACCAAGAAGTGAACGCATGCGTCAAGTTGTTGTTGTCATGCTACCATGGCAGATATTTATGGTTGACTCGTCGCATCATAGTGGATCTGATGTTGATCAATCGAATCACAGGGCTAAGCATGCAAGGCCCTGACCCATAGTATTTCTATCCAAGGAAAGCCATGGATCGTGCTCTTACGCAGAATATTAAAGACACCTACGGAGACGTCAATAAAGGAACGTGAGGCTACAAGGTATCCTCTATCCAGAGCGACACAGTGCACCTAGCATGTCAATTGATCGCAGGAAAGTTAGTTCACAAGAACCGACCCACCCAAGTGACTAGATTTGTAGTCGACCTCGATGGAAAGTGCACGGAGGGCCTACAAATGAATTGGGTGAAGTGCCTCATAAACCAGCTAGAACTATACTATAGGGAAGTGCAAGACCAAGGATATGAGTTCCACTTCATCTGGCTTCTCATCTTGATTGATTTTATCACATGGGAGATGCCAGAAGGTGAGACCTTCCCAGACATCAAGCCCTTTGAACCTCTAGTCGTGAAGTTCAGTACACTGTGGTAGTCCAGTGACATGAACAAGCAATGGAAATCAAATCTCGTCTTCCACATTTATTACAACCAGCTAAAGATAGCCATCCATTCTGAGCCTCGTATAACCCCGAACACTCTCCACAGGTTCAGGCCCTTGATGAAATTCAATGTGGATCACCATTTCATCTATATCATAGCGCACGTTGATGAGCATAAACAATAGTTGCAGTCATACTACAAGCTGACAGAGGAACACTTAGAAGAGATTATTAAGGAATGGTCGATGGACCTCCTCATCCTAGTAGACCCCATGTAGCTATCTGATATTGACAGTCCAGAAGCAGTGCATGATACACCTAGATCGAGCAAGACCAAGAAAAATGAAGAAGCTCAATATGTAAGAAGTACCTCGGTGAAGACTGCTTCTATCTCACCTGAGCAAGGAGGTGATGGCAGAGAGATAGATGGCACAAAAGTGGAACAGAAGAAAGGTGAGGTTGCACCACCTAGAGACGAGGAGGGCCCCTCTAAGAAAAGGAAGGTTTCCCGTTCGAAACCTTCTTCAAGGAAGAAATCAAAATCAACCAGGACCAAATTGAGACCACCCTCACATCAGATGACTTCGACTTCATCGTCATAGCACTGAATAATGCTTCATTGGAGATAGCAGAGAATCAAGAATCTAAGCAGGAGGAGGCTTTCAATCGAATCAAGGTTGAACTTCAAGGAGTGCAATAGGCACTACAGTCCAGCCGCACAGTTTCCACTGTGCCTCTGCCATTGGAAACACCAAAACTGGGAGATGAGCCAACTCAACTCCATTAGATTATGATATAGTCTAAGCTCGCCTTCGACGAGCATAGGAGGAGACAACACAAGCCACCCAGGCTTTAGCACAAGTATAAGGAGTCCTTGAAGAGAAATGCAGTACTACATAATGAGAGAAGCTTGCTCTCTAAGTAAAGTCCGATGAAGAAAAAGTCCAGCTACATAAAGAAAAGGAACAGTTGCTCGCAGAGAAACTCGAAGTTAAGTAACTGGTCAACAGAGCACTTCGCTCTGTAACAATTGTCAAAATAAAGGCCGAAGAGAGATTCCCACAGAAAGTGGTGCAACTCGAAGAAGTGATCCAACAACTCCAGCAGCACATCGCATATCTAGAATTACACACTGCACTCGAGACCCCACACGATGTAAGAGACCTAAGGGAAGAAACTACCCATAGCGCAGTTGACAGATTAAAATCTCTTGCATTAGAATGAAATAAGATGAGTAACCGCAGTGCCCAGACATATGAAAACCTCACTGAGAACCCGGAGTTACAAACACTGGAGTTGCAAATCCATGAAGCAAAGCAACACGCAGATACACTACATGCGTAGTTGAAGGCCCTATCAGTTGTAGAAATAATGAAGAGGTCTCAAGAACAACGCACAGCCCAGTAGAAGATCCATATGCTTCAAATCAAAGTGATGGAAGTTACTTAATGGCTTCAACTTGTGAAAGATAAGGCATGCCAGTTGTTTACAGAGGTAGAGAGCTGAGGAGCAGAGTTAGAGCAGGTTTTCACCGCAGCAAAACAGCACCTAGAAGGGCCAGTGAACAACACAATAATCCAGGAGTTCACTGAACAAGAGGCCACAGCAAAGCAGCAAGTTGAAGCAGCTTGAGCCAAGATTGAAGTGTTCGAGGAAGAACTAGGTAGACCAGAGTGACTCGGGACAAGTCACAGGTGAGTGTTGGGGGTTTGTTGGCCCTTGACCAAGTTTTGGGAGTTTCTTGGTCATGTTGACCTATTTTGAGACTTCAACGGCCTGTCGAAGGAGGAGCATAAGATGAAGTGGAGATCACGGGATCTCAGCCCCCTTTTGGGCCCCTTTTTGGGTTTTTGGGATAATGTAACGGAAATGGGATGTCGTCCCATGGGTTTATCCATGTTTAGGCCTATTTTGTATGTATAAATAGAAGGATAGGCAATGTAAGAAGAGGAGAATAGTGCATCTATGTGATGTGAATGTATGTTAAGTGTTAGTGTGGATTGTAAGGGATTTGTGCATTTTGTGTATGACTTGCAGAGCTGAGTGCAAGTCCCTGTGCGAGACTGTAGAAGGCTTAGTGTTGTAATGCAAGGAAGAAGGATCTAGCGAGCCACGCAGATATTCTTTCTTGTGTGGAGTAAGGGTTTCAAAGGCTTTGTGCTTGTAACTGATTAACTCAAGACAATAAAGAAGAAGAGTTGGTGGATGTAGCCCCAAGGTGGGGGTGAACCACGTAAACACTGTGTTATGTGCTTTGTGCTTTGTCTTGATGTGTTCACATGTTATTTGATAATTGCTTTGATATGTTTAGATAGATCTGCTTATGCTTAGTGCTAATGATATGTATGACTATTAGATCTGATCCATATGAATGTTCTTAGTGCCTGATCTGCTAGATCTGACCTATCTATTGATGTTAAGTTCTTGAATACAATAGATTAGTGTGAGTACTATGAAGCTCTGTTCTATTAGAGAAGTTGATATTGCTTTCATATTAAGTAACTGACGGTATTGAGTGATTTATCAAGTAGTACAATCACAGATTTGTGTCCCAGCTAAGGTTGCAGACACCTGAGTCTTGCAACCACCCTTACCTCTACCTTGGGTGAGACTTCATCTACTTCACAGGTGTTTCCGAAAGGGCCGGTAGTTAGGGTTTTGTGCATTGTTGTAGCGTTAAACCATGGGTTTTCCCCTGTCCCAACAACCACCAACAATATTGTAGAATATGAGGATTTATTGTTGGGATTCAGAGCTACAAAGGATATGGGAATTGATAAAATTGTTGTTTTTGGAGATTCAGAATTGATTATTCATCAAATCAAAAATATGTATCAGACAAAGCACCAAAGTTTGAAGCAGTACAAAAATGAGGTATGGTACCTTGTTGAAAATTTCTTTTTAGTTTTTTATACAACTTTTTTTTAGAAAAGTTTGAACCAACAAGAAGCTTCTTTATCCCTGGCAGCTAGTAATTTCAAGACTCCTATATTTTCGAATCTGAGATATGAAATTGAAGTAAGGAACAGGCCTTCCATCCAAGATAATATCAAATATTGGCATGTTTTTAATGATGACCAAGAATTGAAGAGATGTTTAGAAATTATTGGTGAAGTTTTTGCAATCTCTATTCATCAAGAAAATGAGAATGATGATGCAGAAATTGAAAATGATGTCCCTCTTTAGGATAAAATTGTAGGACATAAGATTTTAGAAATGAAGAAAAAACTCATTTACAAGGGTCTAGTACCACTTGAAAGACTCTTTGATAGCAATGATGTCTCCAAGAAGTATTCAATTCAATGTCAAGAAAAGGATGTTGTTGATTGTAATATTGGGACTGATACCAATCCAAATATTATAAAACTCTCTAAAGCATTGTCAGAAGAACAAAGGAGCAGGTATGTAAATCTTATTAAGTAATTTGTTGATGTTTTTTCTTGGTCATATGAATACCTTAAGATTTTTGACACAAAAATTATTCATCATAACATTCCTCTCAAAGCAGGTTATAAACCTTTTAGACAAAAAATGAGACAGTTCAACACTAAGCTTCTACCCATTATTGAAAAAGAGGTTAAGAAATTGATTGATGAAAATATCATAGTACCTCTCGGATACTCAGAGTGGGTGGCCAATATTGTACCTGTCGAGAAAAATAATTTTGAAATAAGGATGTGTGTTGATTTTCAAAATTTGAACAAGTGTTCTCTGAAGGAAAATTATCCATTACCCAATATGGATAATATTCTGCAAAAAATAGTGGGTGCTCAAATAATTTCCATGCTAGATGGATACTCTAGATATAATCGGATATCATTTTTTGAATAAGACAAGATGAAAACCTCCTTCACTACTCCTTGGAGCACTTTCATGTATGATAAGATTCCCTTTGGTTTGATGAACAAAGGGGCCACTTTTTAGAGGGTCGTGGACATTGTGTTTGTGGGAGAAAAGGACAAATGCATGGTCATATATCTTGATTATATTATTGTTTTCCCAAAATCAGATGAAGAACACTTACATCACCTCAAACAAACATTTAAAAAGTCCAGAAGGTATGGCATATCTTTAAACCCAAAGAAATATCACTTTTCCATGCATGAAGACAAGCTCCTAGGTCATATTGTGTTTGCGGGAGGAATAAATATATATCTGGAGAGGGTGGAGGCCATTCAAAAGATTGACATTCCAAGAAACCAAAAGGTTATACAGTCCTTCATAGGGAGAATAATATTTTTAAGGAGGTTCATACCTAATTTTGTTGAGATCATCAATCTCATTAACAATATGCTGAAAAAAGATGTAGAAATTAAATGGACACAAGAAGAAAAATCTTCCTTTGAAAAAATAAAGAAATCTCTAATTGAAGCGCGTATCCTTATTAGTCCAGATTACTCTAAAGAATTTCTAGTCTTTTCATTTTCATTTGAAGATACCATTGTTTTTATTTTGTTACAGAGGAATGACGAACAGTATGATCAACCTATTTCTTTCTTCAGTAAGAATCTTAGAGATGCATAACTAAAGTATGACATTATGGAAAAGCAAGCTTATGCCTTTGATCTAAAAATGAAGAAGACTTGTATTCTTGAAATTATTTGCAAGATTTATTTTATGTGTTAAAATGAAAATGGATCAACTTTGCAACAAAATTTTTATATAAATTACTCATTCAAGATGCATATAAACAGTAGCAATAAACAGTGAACAGAAAACACATAACACAGCAAATGATAAAGGAGTTCACCCCTCTCTTGGGCTACATCTCCTGGTCCAGCTTCCAATGGATATTTTGTATTATTTTCTCAAAATCCTCAAATATGTTCTTTACAATGATCAAAATGGCAAATAGATGGCTCCAATGGCTCCAGAACATCCAAAAACCCCTAACTGGACTTTTTCGGCACCTCGTTTGGCCAAAAATTGAAGATAGGCTTCCTGGAAGTTCCCCTTCAAACTTGTTGTCTCTGGATCACCAAAATGCACCCTTGTTTCCTCAACCTAGCCCCCATGCGCTTTTACATGGAAAAACTCGGCACCGGGCACAACCGGTACAAACTGTTGAACAGTTAAGCGCTAGCCCTTAACCACCAAGGCCCGTGGGCACATGGCCACCACATGACCGCGCGCAATACAAATAGGGGCTAAGGTTTAAACCATATATATAACCATGGGGGTTAAAACGTGCACACCCACAATGGTCACATGTCATATATATAACCGCGTGCATACCACAATGGTCACATATATATAACCGCAGGTTTAAATACACATAACAATGGTCATATGCAATACATATATAACCGTGGGCCGGGGCTTAGCCCCGGCCCGATCCGCACCCCAATTCACATTATTTCAAACTCAAATAAAATCAAACATACATATATGTTAAGTAATACATGTGGGCACGTCGGTTGGGCGGCCCTTCCCAAGGCTTTACCCTGCCCGGAGGTCATGGGGTCGAATTCGGCCAACAACATAACTTTTAAACCAATATATAGGTGACACATGGTGGCCATTGATTGGGCCATGTGTCGCTATCCCATTCGCTGCAAACAAGCCATGTCATATGCCAATTGTCCACACAACTACCTGCCATGTGTCGTACGGCCCCTACCACGTGTCGTACGGCCTGCCACATCAGCATCCGTACAGACTGTACGGACTGTACAGTCAGCATCCCTTTTTTTTATATGTTTGTCGTTTTGAACAGAACGTGATATCTCTCTCTCTCAACATCTGTTTGAACCCAAATGAGTTGTGTTGGGTTCATGACGACGAGGCCTACACGCCCGTTCTATTTGAAACGATTCCGAGCACTTTGAATTTTGAGCAAAATTTGATCCCCTGGATCACACCTCCCCATTGGAAAGCTTTTGGACCTCCAAAAGACTATTTTCAGTCTATCTGAAGATGAGGGTATATTTTCCTCACCTTTCCAACCTCAATCCACTTGTCTTTGCTTGGATTTGTACCTTTAATACCAACTCGAAGATACTCCACATTTTCTCGTTTTGAAGTTCTCATTATCATGTCAAGGATTGTGTCTTCATGCAGTTCTGTAAGATATTCTGGGGAAAAATCATCTATAGAAGGAATCTGAACCTGCTCTCCTTGATCATAAATCAAAGGAGGCTCATACAATTTCAAATTCTCAACATTAACAACTGCATATATTTTCATATAAGGAGACAAATCTAAATGGAAGGCATTGTTACCAATCTTGTCAATAATCTTAAAAGGACCATATCGAATTGGTTTCAATTTTTTACCTTCTCCTTTAAGCCTCTCCTTACTAATGTAAAGCCAAAATTCATCTCCAACTTGGAAACTATGATCAACACGATGCTTGTCATGTCTCGTTTTGTACTTGGCTTGACTCTTTTCCAACTGCTCTTGTACCATTTGATGTATCGATTGAATTTGTTCAATGAACTTTTCTGCCCTATCAATGTCATATTGACCATCAATAGAAATATCCTTCCCAAAGATAAAATCTAAAGGAGATTTGGGCAAATAGCCAAAACATGCTTCAAATGGCGATGTTTGAGTTGAAGAGTGCTTAGCTCGATTGTAAGCATGTTGAATGTAGTGTAAATGATCATCCCAAAGTTTAGGATGCTTGCTGCAATAACCACAAAGAAGATGCACCATTGTTCTATTTACCACTTCTATCTGACCATCGGTTTGCGGATGAAAAGTTTTGCTCTTTTTCAGTTTGGTGTCCATGAGTGCCCATAAACTCGACCAAAAACTTCCAACAAATCGAGAATCCTGATCAGAAATAATGGATTTAGGAAATCCAAAATGCACCCAAACATTTTGAAAGAACATTTGTGTCGTTTTCTCAGCTGTAACCTGCTTCTTACAAGGCATCAAAATACACATTTTTCTAAATCGATCAACCACAAAATAAAGATAATCATGATTTCGTCTAGACATAGGTAGACCTCCTACAAAGTCCATAGAAATACTTTCCCAAGGACGAGAAGGAATTGGAAGTGGAGTATACAAACCCAACTTTCGATTGCTAGGTTTTCTTGTGGCACATAACGAACATCCTCGAACATATCTCAAAACACTTTCATTCATTTTAGGCCAATAGCAGTACCTTTGCAAATTAGCCATTATCTTGCCTACACCAAAGTGACCAGCAATAAGAGAAGAATGGGCTTCTCTTATTATGTTGATTCTTTCACCCTATGGAATACATAGCTTG
>ML784715.1:97035-140458 GCA_009831015.1 Picea engelmannii | reverse complement strand
AGAAAACACATAACATAGCAAATGATAAAGGAGTTCACCCCTCTCTTGGGATACATCTCCTGGTCCAGCTTCCAATGGATATTTTGTATTATTTTCTAGAAGTGCTAAAATATGTGCTTTACAATGCTCAAAATGCCAAATAGATGGCTCCAATGTCTCCAGAATGTCCAAAAACCCCTAGATGGGCTTTTTCAGCACCTCGTTTGGCCAATAGGCTTCCTGGAAGTTCCCCTTCAAACTTGTTGTCTTTGGATCACCAAAATGCACCCTTGTTTCATCAACCTAACCCCCACGTACTTTTATGTGGAAAAAATCAACATCGGGCACAACCGCACAACCGGTACAAACTGTCGAACAGTTACGCACTGGCCCTTAACCACCAAGGCCCGTGGGCACATGGCCACCACATGACCGCGTGCAATACAAACAGGGGCTAAGGTTTAAACCATATATATAACCACGGGGGTTAAAACGCGCGCACCCACAATGGTCACATGTCATATATATAACTGTGCGCATACCACAATGGTCATATATATATATATATATATATATATATATATATATATATATATATATAACCGTAGGTTTAAACACACATAACAATGGTCATATGTAATACATGTATAACCGTGGGCCGGGGCTTAGCCTCGCCCATTTCGCACCCCAATTCACTTTATTTCAAACTCAAATAAAATCAAACATATATATATGTTAAGTAATACATGTGGGCATGCTAGTTGGGCGGCCCTTCCCAAGTCTTTACCCTGCCCGGAGGTCACGGGGTCGAATTCGGCCAACAACATAACTTTTAAACCAATATATAGGTGACACGTGGCGGCCATTGATTGGGCCACGTGTCGCTATCCCATTCACTGCAAACAAGCCACGTCATATGCCAACTATCCACACCACTGCCTACCACATGTTGTATGGCCCCTACCACGTGTCATATGGCCTGCCACATCAGCATCCGTACGGACTGTACAGTCGGCATCCCTTTTTTTTGCCTGTTTGTCATTTTGAACAGAACGTGATATCTCTCTCTCCCGACGTCCGTTTGAACCCAAACGAGTTGTGTTGGGTTCGTGACGACGAGGCCTACGCTCCCATTCAATTTGAAGCGATTCTGAGCACTTCTAAGTTTGAGAAAAATTTGATCCCCTGGATCAGCCTTGGTTAAGGCATTGAAATCCTTTAGGGTTTATGTTTTGCACTCTGAAATAATCGCTTACGTTCCAAACAGTGTTGTGAAATAAATTCTTGTTCAACCAGACATTGAAGGAAAGAGGGGGAAATGGATAACCAATATTTTGGAATACAATTTGGTCATAAAACCTACCAAGTTGATCAAGGGACATGGTCTTGCAAAGTTTCTTTCTGACTCAAATTATAAATCTCTTGGACTGCATCACATTTTTATTCAATTAGATAAATCAGGATTACAAACTGAAGGAGCATGCTTATAGGTAATAGACAAATACCCTTCTTCATATTGGTATAAGTACATTGTTTACATTTCGCAAAAACTTCAAACTCCTCATGATTTTGACAAGTCTAAGGTTAGATCTTTGAAAATCAAATATGTGAAGTATTGAAAGTTAATCAAGAACTGTTTTGGAGAGATCCTTATGGAGTTTTATTAATATGTGTCGATGAGGAAGAAGCAAACTAGATTCTAACTTATTTTCATAAAGGGGTTTGTGGAGGACACCATCACTAGAAAGCTATAGCTTTCAAAATACTTAGGGCGGGTTATTAAGTTTGCCTACATTATTATCTAATGTGTGTACCCAAGTCAGAGCATGTAAGCAATGCCAAAGATTTGCAGGAAAGCAACAGCTTCTATACCTTCCCCTAAAACCTATAATTGCAAATGGACCTTTTCAGCAATCGGCCCTGGATTTTATTGGAGAAATCCACCCACCCTATTTTGGGTAGCATAAATGGATTCTCACAACCATGGATTATTTTACGAAATGAATTGTAGTTTTCCCTACAATGAATGAAACAGATAAGGTTATAATGACTTTCCTAGAAGGAAATATTTTCTCAAGGTTTGCATGTCCCAAAAAACTGGTCACATACAATGCTTAGGCATTCAAGTCTGCTTCCATGGTTGAATTTTATGGAAAATACAATATTAAGTTATCATACTCCACCCCATATTACCCTCAAGGTAATGCATTAGCAGAGTCTTCCAAAAAGAGTCTTGTCAAAATCATTAAGGATCTTTTGACAGAAAACAAGAGATCATGGGACTCAAAGTTGAAGTTTGTTTTATGGGTTGATAGGATCACCACTAAGATATCAATTGGAACCTCTCATTTTCAAATATTCTATTGGAAAGATGACATATTTCCAACCCAACTTGGTTTGCCTGTACTAAAATTCCTACAAGAAGAGGTGGAAGAGCCGAATCATATTCAAAGGAGAATCTTTTAAATCATTGAAGTTCGGAAAAAAAGAGAAAAGTTGAATGAGGAATCTTAAGCTTATCAGAGCAAGATAAAGGAAATATTTGATAAAAAGACAAAAAATGAAAGTTCTAAAACAGAAGATATTGTTATGAGGTGGGATGCTAGAAGGGAGGACAAATCTAAACATGGCAAGTTAGATAATTTATGATTTGGACCTTTTAAAATAGCTAAATTGTTCAACAATAATACTTTCCTCTTGCATAATTTGGATGATACTAAAATCATTGGTGGCCCAGTAAATGGGTGGATTTTGAAACACTATTTTTGTTAGCATCCAGAATGTTTTAGTTTGTACATAGTTTTCAATTTTGATTTTATGAGTTTAAGTAGATCAAATATAGAGTCAAATCCCAATGGAGACACTAGTCTACAGTTAGTTATTTCTTTTGATATTTCAATATGCATGATTGATCTGAAATAAAGAGGGGGTCAGAATAGTTGGAAACAGAAAAGGGAGGATATTCAAAACTGATAAAGTGAGAAAGGAAGGCATTGTTCTGCATGGTTCTTAATGTTTTATCACAAAACATTACCCCCATAAGGAGTCAGTGTTAGTCCTTAGACATACTATAACCTCTTACCCTTGATTTTTATCATATGTTATTAATAAATTCATTCCTATCTTCTCAATTCCAAAAAATCATGTTTCACCATACATTTGTTTGTATCAAGTTCCCTATACACTTGTCTTTTATAATTTTTGGGTGTTTTTTTCTTTGCTTGAGATCATTTTCATATTCTTTTAGTAAGACATATTTGAACATTTACATGGCTTGAGTATGTCCCATTAGAAATTCTAGTAAAAATTTAAATTTTTCTTAAGATTAAAGAGAGATAGAGTCACTACACGAATGTCGACATTCTTGTAGCACCTAAACCCATCATTTTTTAATGTGTTTTGGTCCTGAAAATCATGTTAACTGTCACAAGAGCATCCAGAGGATCATGCAAAGAATCATGCATAAGTGGTGATTATCGCCAAAATGATGATTCAATATAGGGATATTTTTTTATGAAATAAAGTATGCACATGTTAATGCATCCATTGAAGCCAGGTTTCGGGTCACGATCTGAAGCACTTAAAATTATGATTTAATTTTGAAAATAAATTTGCATAACTATATTGCGAGCCTAAAAACATTTTGTAGATGAAGGAACCTTTCCATATCAGTTGCCTATGCAGCAACTTCTAAATCTCAATCAAATTGAAACCCTTGCATTTTGACAAAAAACACAGTCAATGTGATGGCTCCCAAGAAAAGTCATTAGGTTAGTCATTTGGAACCGATAGGGGGTGAATTGTAGGAAGCATATCTTGAAATTATGAAAAAATTTATCAATGCATGTTGGTACAACTTCTATTGTAATTTCCAGGGTTACCATGAGGAGGTTTCGATGTTGTTCGCCCAAAAATTTGATGGTTTTAAAAATCAGGTGGGAAAAGTACTAATCTATGTTATTGATTGGGGTAACATTTCACTTTCCTCTGTCGAGTGAGAGATGGTGGAAGAAGGGTGAGTTATCTATAGACATGTACAAGCATTTTTTGGTACCATAACACCATGATCATGATTGGAGTCAAGGCACCCCGAGTAAATGGTTAAAGGAAGAATGGGGGGTTGTTTTGACAATGGTCAAGAGGTATATAACGGATGAGGGAATATTTTATTATGCTTATTGTTATCATATGATATTTTTTATGCATCTAAATGGAGACACAGATATGATTCTGCCTTTTTACCTATTAAAAAGTTTGACCAAAATGCTTAAGATGGTGTAGATTCATCCTCAAACTTCCCATGAGATTTTATTTCATCAAGGTTTGATCAAAATGTTGGTTATGTATGCATTGAGAGAGGTTCAAGTGGCATGGAGTAAGTTATTGATCTCTTTAAGGTTGGATGAACAAGATTCAAAACAAGAGAAACCTAAAGCTTCTAAAAGGAAAGAAAGTACTTCAAAAATATCTGCAAAATTGAAGGAAGTCTCCCATGTGGCTAAACAAACAAGATCAAGTAAAAGGAAACTTGAATTTCAACAGGAAGAAGAAATAAAGTTGGACACTGAATCCTCTGCCTCTAAATAGGAATTTACAGGTTTTGACAGGGTATATCCAAGGAGAATGACTAAGCAGAAGATCGAGCAATTGCAAGAAGTTAAATCTAATCCTGATGCATAAATCGATGATACACTTGTTGAAAAACCCCCCACAAGTAAAACGGAGTAAAAGAGCTAAAGGAAAGAAGTTTGTGACTTATCCCAATAGGCCCAAGACCAGACCAACAAACAAAATAAGGCCGAATTAGAAATCTATTTTTAAACCCTCACTCAAGAAACATAAGTTAATTATCTTAGATGAGGATGTAACAAATGAGGTTCCAAAGACGAGTGGAAAGGGGAAGAAACAATCGTCAGAACATGACCTAGTATATTCTCATTCATAGGATAAAATGGAGCTAGACCCTATCTATGTTCCAGAAATGCATTAGATTCCAGAGGTAAATACACAGGAAATACAATTTGTTTCTAAATCTGTATAGAAGGAAATCATTAAAGAGTCACCCTCAAATGAACATAAATATAGAATGAGGTCCAAGAAGCCCAAACTTTCCATTGATGTCAACACCTGAGGAAGACTATGGTGGATGTAGAGCAGAAATAGGGGATGCACCAGCAAAGCAAAAGATTAAAAAATTACAGGAAGTTATCGAGGAATTAAAGCATGAAAAGAAAGCACTTGAGTCGTGGAAATACAACTTGCAAGACAAGGTTAAAATATTGAAAGCAAAGCACAAAGAGAAACGTGAATTCTCCAACAAGGTCAACAAGATAAATATTAATATTTATTGGGGCAATGTAGTACTCAAGACCAAGATGAAGAAAGAAAATTCCAATAGATTTGAAGACCAAGTTATCTGAAGTAGTTGCAACAAGCCTTTATTTTACAGGATCTGAATATTTTTGAGATCATGATTTAGTCTTAGAAATCGAGTCATTTTCCTAAAGACTATATTCTTTGAATTGTAATGCAATCAATGTAATGGAATATGATTCCTATATGTTAGCAAAGAATCACGACTAAATCAGAACTATATCTAGATTTTAGGATCTTTGAAACCAACTCTAGGCATAAATAGAAAATTTGTTGATAGAGTCAGGGGTTTGAGTTTAGTGGTGTTGAAGGAGATATTGTCTCTTATTGTAAAGTTTGGAACCTACTTTATAATACACTCAATGGAAAAGGCTATATGATGGTTAGACTAACTCATCTTGTCTTATATTCTTTATTATCTTACTTGAATGCATATATGTCTTTGCAAAGCATTTGATGTACCTCGTTAGTGTTTGAAAGGCAGCAAATATCTTTTGATTGCTTATTTGCTACAGGAATTGTATTCAAGTACTTTATTCTTGTTTCTGAATAATATTTAGGATCAAGAATTTTCTTTGTGAGTGAACAAATTGTGAACTTGCAGTTTCTTTTCCTTTATTGCTATATTTATTTATCTAGCTCATCATATTGAAAACCATTGACTAAGTGTGTGTGGTGGAAACTTGATTTTGAAACCAAAAACTCTTATTTTCCCTTTCATTCCCTACTTGACCTACAAACCAATCTAAAACCTAAAAAATACTTACAAACATAAACCATTGCAATAACTAAGGTTCCCTAGCTTGTTGACCCTTAGTAGTCAAGGACAACTTTAGGGACTAACAATGTTCATGATATGTTCCCAACGTAGAGTGATCCAATGGTTCATATTCTCCTCGATATTAACATCTACATTGATCTATGTATTAACACTTGATTGTTCCATCAACTTTATTTAAATATCATGGAGGGTCATTTTTTGATGATCGATTGTGAGAAACTCTCTTGTAAATCTCTTTGTAATCTCTTTCTTTTGCATTAATAAATTGCTCCAAGTGGCCATGTTGGTTGGGACAGTGGATGTTACACCATAGTGGTTTTACCATGTTAAAACATCAGTGTGTTGATATTTGATCTAGTTGGGTGAGTGGTTACTGGAGGTGTTTGTCTTATGTTGGAATACCTGTGTTTTCGAACAAAAAATATGTGGTTTTGATTTCTTGATTAATTGTTGATTGTTGCTATAAATCTAAATTAATAAACTTATGATGATAATGGCTTAATTCTCTAGTACATATGGGGTCAATATTCGATGACATTTGTACTGTAAGAATACATTCATATATTATACTTATATTGCTTCAGTGGATTTTGTACATAGGAAATCCCAATGCCAAGGGTTACACCTAAAGAGAGTGAAAGGACAGTAGCTAGGATAAGGGTGGCATTGGAGGCACAAGGTGATGGGAAATGTTATTTCCCTTGCAATCAATGCAGTGTCTTGAATATAATAAGACTTGTAAGAAAAACAACGGAAAGACATTGTTGGAAGTATGGGCATTGTGAAGGGGGGTATACATATCATCCCATGGTAAGTTAGTCATTATATATGTCATTGTATTGATTATAATTATAAATTTTTATTTCATTTTAATATTTTCTATACACACTAATGTTATTGATTGTTTGTAATTATAAAGATAAGTCCTCCTAGGTGTCTGTCCCCGGATAAATATCTTCCTAGTAGTAGTAGAAATACTATTGTACAATATGTGGAAGATGGTATGGATATTGAAGATCAAGTCAATCCTATGGAAGAATATGACACCAATTATAATGTTGAGCCAGATGATGGGACAAATAGATTGATCATGACATCTTTGCTCCTATCGATGAGGAAAACTTTCATGATATTCATGATGTACCTCTGCTTGAGAAGGAACAACAACCCATTTATGAACGCTCAAGAACAAATATTATGTCTACTATAATGTTGTTAGTGAACTTGAAGGTATTGAATGGTTTTTCAAACTCTTGTCTCACGCAGATCCTAAGGTACGTAATATAATTGGACACATATTATACGTAAAGGTTGACTTTAATTTTCTCTATTTTTAGTGTCAATTAATGTGTAAATTAAGGATGCAATATCTATGATTACTATTATTTACATTAACTAGTTATTTTTTATGGTGTAGATTGTTAGGTGAATTTTTCTTACCACCGTCAAATAATTTACCTCGCACATACCGAGAGTTTGTGCCATTGAATGGAGTATCATGTTATTGATGCATGTCTGAATGATCATATTATACATTATGGACAATATGCATCAAAAACAAAATGCCCGCAATGTCAAATCAGCAGATAACTTTACACCTACATGAACATGGACCATGATCGGCTTACATTCCAGCATATTAAAACTATGCAATATTTTCTCGATATATTTCCTCTGATTTAACTAGAATTTCCTATTTTCCCAATCTATTTTAATTTACATTCCCAAAATGAAATTTGCAGCACCAAGATCCTTCATGTCAAACTTATAGGAAAATTGAGTTTTCACATCTTGGATAATCTCCTTTTCATTTCCTATCAGCAACATATCATCCACATGTTGGACATTGGGTTCAGTGCTTCTCGTGATTTTCACAACATGTGTTAAACCCCTCTTATGGATCCTAACTCTGGATATTGTGGAGGAGATTAACTCCTGCAAGTTTGGGTTTAATGAAAATCACAGTCCAACTAATGGTTTTGGAATGACAGGTCTCGAGCTCGAAACTCATCCAGCACACGTTGGGGGGCGATTGTTGGACATTGGGTTTAGCACTTCTCGATATTTTCACGACATGGGTTAACCCCCTCTCATGGATCCTAACTTTGGAGATTATGGTGGACATTTGATCCGAATTTATGAGAGGAATGAAATGAAAACGCTGAATTATAATATTACAACAGAGGCACAGTGAATAATAATAGATATATAGTAAAAATTGACTTCTATTAAATAAGAAATATGTTGAAACTGTAAAATGCAGACTGAAAACAAGCTTGCTAGAATGTTGGCAGCTTATCTATGAGAAGAGATGTGATGGCAACGCTCATTCACAAGAAGATGAGTAAAATGAGGGTCTAAAAGAATTTTTACAATAAACATGAATTCCAAAACCCTAGACATCCAAAAACCTAACCCTAGGAGATGAAGCGCCAAAACTCATGTGGACCCCGTTGGGGTAAGTTAGTACATCAACTTCCTAAGGTTGTAACTTTTGCATACAATCTTCATTTAGGGAGAATGATAGCTCTTTGGAAAGGTATTTATGAGGAGATTCATTTGGGGGGATCAATAAAATCCCTATTCTAACTTAGAGGTGAACGATCTTTAAAAACATCGTTTAGGCCCTCAAAATGGTCCTGAAAGTTTGAGACCCGAAAAACTGCTAAAAATAGTAAGTTGCCAAAAAACTGTTTTGAGAAAGTTAGAATAGGTGGGTGGCCACAGAGATCATCCTATATCAATCCTTACCCCTTAAGAATCAATGGTCTCCATTGCATTGATTTCCCCGATCATTTGAGGAAATTACTACTAAATTTGGCCCCAGGTGAACCACTTTCCTTAGTGCAGAAGTTGCCCTGCTTTGACAACCCGATAAAGTTGGAACCTCTACTAGCGAGTGACCTCGACCTATGTTTCCATGATATAATCAGTGGATGCATGTTCCATGCAGGCAGGTTTGATATTTGTTGGTGTCAATTGTTTTGCTATCTCTGAGGTGTCCAATAATGGTGGAAAATAGGGTCGAAGTAGGTCCACATTGAAAACTGGGTGCAAGCCAAGGAAGGGGGGAATGTTGAGTTCAAAATAATTGTCACCCACAGGCTTGGTGATGGTGTAAGGTCCATAAGATATTGGACAAAGATTTTGATGAGGCCTTGTAAGGTGTTCTTTCTGCAAGTGCAACCAAACTTTGTCTCCCACCTGAAACTGGTGTGGCACCCGGTGTTGATCATGGCGATGCTTGTACTTTGCATTGGACTTATGTAAAATATACTAAACCTATTGGCAGATGTGATGGATCTGATAAATGAACTGGGTGGCTTTGTTAGCTTCAGTTGGAGCATGCGACAAGTCTTCCTGGGTGACCTCAAGGGGTAGTGTAACATCCATGGGACCCAATGGTTGAAATCTAAACCCCACTTGAAAGGGGTTGTGGCCGGTTGAGATATGTATGGCTCTATTGTAACTATGTTGAACATAGGGAAGACTCTCATCCCATGTGTGAGCATGCCTATAATTGTACATGCATGGGATGTGCACATCATCTGGTTGATGACCTCGGTTTGGCCATCCGTCGGGGGGTAGAAGGTAGTGGATTTGGTGAGCTTGGTTTCCATCAGTGACCAGAGGCTCGACCAGAAGGTGTTGAGGAATTGGTTGTCCAAATATGAGATAATGGTTTGTGGGATCCCAAAGTGTATGCATGATCATTCAAAGAAGAGCTTAGCAATGGCCTCCATTGTGATGCTCTTTTTGCAGGAAACTAAAATCGCCATCTTGGAAAAGCGATCAACAACCACAAAAACATAGTCATTTCCCATCTTGGTGGATGGAAGGCACAACATGTAGTCCATTGAGATGGATTCCCAGGGTCTGTCAGAAGTAGGAAGAGGAGTGTACAAGTCTTATTTCTAAATGGTCAGTTTGGCATTAGCACAGGAAATGCAGGACCGGATATACTTGCTAACATATTTTCGAAGTTTCGGCCAGCAGAAATGTCATTGAATCACTGCCAATGTATTTTTCATGTCGAAGTGTCTTGCCACACAACTGTAGTGGGCTTCCCAAATCATCTACGCTCACTCACTTGATGGAATGCAGAGATGGCCCAGATGGAAAATCATCATGTTTTGAAGATGGAAATTAGTGACAATTGTGTTTTCACCCGACATCTGATGGGTGTTGGCGAAGTCAGGATCTGTCTCATAGAGGTAGGGCCATCCGGAGGTCTCATCATCGTAAGAGTCTAGCACTGTGGTGAGTGTTGTGATTGGAGTTAAAATGAGGCAATCAGCGACTCAGTTGGTACTTCATGTTTTATAATTGATGTTGAGGTGGAACTACTACAAATATGTGGACCACTTATGATGGCAGTCATTTTACAATTTTCCTTGTGTCTGCATGAACTGCAACGGCTTATGATCAGTGTGGATGATTGTCTCCTTCCCGATAATGTAATGCCTCCACTAGTGATAGGCTTTCACAATGGAGTACATTTCTTTGTCGTAATTAGGGTACTTACGAATGACATATGATAGTGTCTCACTATGATAGGCCACGGGGTGGTCATGCTGAGTGAGGAATATGCCCGCAGCATAGTCTAAATCATTTGTCTCAGTACCAAAGGGTTGTTGCAGGTTAGGTAATGAAAGAACCGGGGTTGATAACAAGAGTTTCTTCATATCATCGAACTCTTACTATTGGGACAGGACCCACAAAAATTTTACCTTACCATCACCCCTGGTTACTTGGCTAAGGGCCCATGCAATATGGGAGAATCTCAAAACGAACCTGTGATATAAATTGGCAAGGCCTAAGAAGCTCTGAAGCTCAGTGAGTGTGGTAGGGGATGGCTAGTCACGGATGACTTGGATCTTCATTGTATCCACATGCACACCATGTGCATCAAAAATGTAGCCTAGGTACGGGACCTTGTCCATGCCGAAGGAAGATTTTTCCAAGTTGGCATATAGCTTGTGCTACTGCAGAGTGTGAATAACCTATTGAATATGCTTTAAGTGTTCCTCCCAAGTCTTTTTGTAGATGAGGATGTCATCCATATACACCACTACAAAAGAGCTAGTGAAAGACCGCAAGATATCATCCATCATCCTAATGAAACTTGTTGGGTCATTTTTCAAACCAAAGGGCATGACCAACCATTCAAAAATACCTTCATTTGACTTGAAGGCAGTCTTTCATACATATGTCTTCTCTATTAGGACCTGATAGTAGCCAGACTTCATATCAATTTTACTGAATTATTTGTCCCCCTTGATCTGATCAAGGAGATCATCGATTCAGGGAATCGGGTACTGATTCTTGACTATGATTTTTTTTAGGGCCCAGTAATCAATTCAAAGTCATCAGGTCCCATCTTTCTTCTACACCGGCATGATTGGGCTTCCAAAAGATGATGATTTGGGTCGTATGTGCCCCTTGTGGAGAATTTCTTGGATCTGACGATGGATCTCCTCATTTTCTAACAAACTGTGGTGATAGACTGGCCCATTGGGTAGCGGTGCGCTAGGGGTCAGATTGATGGAATGCTTGACTTGACAGTGCATAGGTACCCTAGTAGGTGATGAGAATATGTCTTTTAATTCTTCTATGAACTTAGCCACTTGCTTCTCCTATGTGGAGAGGTCGACCGTGAAGGCCATGGATGTGGTTCCAACCTTTTTCTTACTCTGAGAGTGAATCAAGAAGAAGAAAAAATTATTGATCTTAGAAATGACCTTCCTGCATTGCTTGGCAGAGATTAAGGAAATATCGCTAGGTGGGACTGCCTCAGGTATCCTGTACAATTTTTTTTTCAAAGTAATAATAACACTGTGAGGGCTACACTCATATACAATATGATGTTTTCATAAATAAGGTTGGCCAAAAATAACATCACAAAATTCAAGGGGAGAAACATCACACAATACCTTATCTTTGAATGGTTTGATGTCGTACAACAGGTGACACTATTGGCTGACGTGAAGATTGCTTCCTTGGTGGAGCTATCCAATGGTGTAGGGTCATGGGTGCAGCATTGTAGGAAGGGCTAGCCACTTGATGACCTATGTTGATATGAGGTTCTTCTAGATACCATTATCAATGATGAAGTGCAACAAAGTTCCTTTCACCCAAATCTGTGAATGAAAGAGGCACTCACCTTCCTCTGGCTCATCAAGTTCATTGGATTGGATCTTTGTTGTAGTAACGGTGTCACTGGGTTCTGCATCAATGATATGTCTCCCCTTTTTTGGTTCTGAATCAGAGTCAGAGCCCACATCTGATTTAGAGGATTTCACCTCAACCACCAATGACTTCTTTGACCAAAAATCAGCAGTATTATGCCAGGGGTTCTTATAGAATCTACACCACTTCACGATATCGTTATTTGTCTTTCCATTGTCCTTATTTTCTTGCGACTTGGAATGGTTTTCCTGAGGTTTCCCATATTTTATTTTTCCTTTTTTCTATAGGTTGGGGATTCCCTTTACTTGCTTCTATTGTGAGGGGTTCCAAGACCCAAACTGTTGTGTCTTTTGTTTAATCTTTTTCTTGATTTTGACGGCATATCGATAGGTCGCGCCTAAGGATGAGATGTACAAAAATTCCATTTATGTATGGATGTATATATGCATACCATCGCAGTACTTGAGCACTAGATGTTTCTCAAAATATTTGATACACATATTGGTGCACAAGGTATGGAATACATTAGTGAACTCTGGCACTATTTGCTCTCTTTCCTGCCACAGTGTGGTCCATCTTGTATACAAGTCGTCATAACTTCCAATAGGTTATTATTGTTCCTTAATAACATCCCTGAAGAAAACCAAATTGGGTGAAACTACAAATAATGTGGATCCCTCTATTTCCTTTTTCTCACAGAAATTCTCCCACTAATATTTGACATGGAGGACGGCCTTGAGGAGCACAAATGTAATATTTTCTCTATCGAAAAAGTTGTGGAAAGGTTTAACCATTTATCTACGGCATCTGCATATATTTTAACTTCAAATATAGGAATATCAAAATTGATCTATGTCTTGAAGGGTGCGACACCTTCGCTTGAGGTGGATGTGTCACTTGTCGTCAATCATCGAAGGATTTGTGCAAAGTTGTCCAACATCTCATTCCTTTGTTGCTCAAGGGATTCATCGAGCAACATTTTGAAAGGTTCTCATGTCTTGTCGTATTTATTTTCTCCCACCATGGATGGTTTCCTGGGTGTGTGAGAGAATTTTTCCTCAAGAGAAACAAGCTCGAGACCCAACTCTCTATACCCTAACCGCGTCGGGAACATGCACTAAAAAATGACAAGGAGTAGACTGCTCTGATACCATTGATCCGAATTTATGAGCGGAACGAAATGAAAGCATAGAATTATAATATTAACAAAGAGGCATAGTGAATAATAACAGAGATATAGTAAAACTTGACTTCTATTAAATAAGAAATATGCTAAAACTATAAAATGCAAATTGAAAACAAGCTTGCTAGAATGGTGACAGCTTATCTCTGAGAAGAGATGTGACGACTACGCTCATTCACAAGAAGATGAGTACAATGAGCCTCTGAAGGCCTTTTTATAATAAACATGAATTCTAAAACCTTAGACATCCAAAAACCTAGCCCTAGGAGATGAAGCGCCAAAAGTCATGTGGGCCCCGTTGAGGTAAGTTAGTACACCAACTTCTCGGGATCGTAACTTTTGCATACGAACTCCATTTAGGGCGCATGATAGCTCATTGGAAAGGTATTGACAAGGATATTCATTTAGGGGGATCAATCAAAGCCATGGGATATCATTGAGGTTCCCAATCGTGAAAAAATGTCGTTTAGGCCCTTAAAATGACCTCGGAAGTTTGGGACTCGAAAAACTACTAAAAATAGTAATTTTCCAAAAATCTATTTTGATCCAGTTGGAATAGGTGGGTGGTCACCGACATCCTCTTAGATCAAAATTAATTCTTTTTGGTTTTGGACTAACGACAATCGTAGTCCAACACCACATACAAGACCAAATAAATAAGATGATCATCGATTAATTTTAAATACACATAGTGATCCGCTTTTCTCCTTGTGAAGCCAAGTCCCAACATTTAAGTATCATTTTTTTATACCACATCCTTGGTTATTTCTTTAACTCATACAGGGACTTTTTTAGCCTGCATACTAGGTCTTTCTTTCCCTTCACAACAAGGCCTTCTAGATGCTTCATGTAGATTTCTTCTTCCAAATCCCCATGTAGGAATGTTGTCTTCACATCCATCTGTTCTACTTCAAAATCAAATGCATCATCAACAGATAAAAGAAATTTAATTTAATTTAACTTGGAAACAAGAGAAAAAATCTCACCAAAGTCAATTCCCTCTACCTGGGAAAAACCTTTTTCTACTAACTGATCTTTGTATTTCTCCACTTTTCCTTTTGCATTCATCTTCTTCTTAAACAACCATTTGATGCCAATGGTATTTCTTCCATTCTCAAACTCCACTAGATCCCAAGCATCATTATTATCCAAGGATAACATTTCTTCAACCATGGCCTTTTTATAGAGTTTTCAATCATCTGAATCCACTACCTCCCTATCAATTCTAGGATCATCATCAACAATAGGAAAAGAAAATTTTGAATGGAAATCAGGTGGAGTATACCTTCTCTCTGATATTTCCCATTCTTTGATGCCACAACATATCCTTTTATCCAAAGACTGTAGGAGTTTTTTCTTCTTCAGCTCCAATCTCATTAACATTGGAACTATTACACCCATCACTAATAGTGCTTCCATATAGCTTATACAGAGTTCCACCCCGAACTCCATTCAGCAACACCATTTCTCCTTGAACCATCCTCCAAGTTTTTTCTCAAACACTGTTTTTACCCCTGCATATTCCATTTTTCTTACAAAAATCAAATTTTTGGCCAATATTGTAATATGCAGAACACCAGGGAGTGTTCTAATTCTTCCATAAGTGAGCTTCAAATTGACTTTTCCTTGTCCTATGATTTTTTTTGTTGATTCATCACCTAGGAAAACATCACCTCCATCGTACCTTTCATATTCACAGAACCACTCCCTATGAGGAGTCATATGAAAGGACGCACCTAAGTCAACCAACCATTCCTCATGATCTACACATGTGCTTGAAGAAGCCAATTACACATCCCCTCCTTCTTCCTTGGAGTTTTCTTCTTCTATAGAAGAAGCATCTTCAAATCCCTTCCCTTTCTCAACAATTTTATATCTACATTGCTTCGTTTGGTTCCCTTTCTTTCTACATATACAACATACCTTTACAAACTTTCCGAGAGATTTAAATCTATCCTTAGATTTAGATCTCCCACTTGAGGACTTAGATCTATTTATTTACTTGGAGCGTCCTCTTGTAAATAATGAATATGTGCTTTGTCCTTCCATATTATTCCACCTAATCTCCTCTAACAACAAGGATGAGACCACATCATTGAAACTTAAAGTAATTATATTACTACCTATGGCCACAAACAGACTATTCCACAAGATTGGTAAAGAGAACAATAAACTAATACATTTGTCTTCATTGGAAATTTTAATATCAACATATAATAATTGACTTACCAATATATTCAAGGCGTTCAGATGCTCTGTCACCAAGTCTCCATCTTTCATCTTCAGGTTATACAACTTCTTCCACATGAAAAACTTCTTTACCAGGGACTTAGAATGATACAAAGTCCCTAACCAATCTCATAATGTCCTGGTTGTAGCTTCCCCTGACACATTCAGTAATATTGAATCTGAGAGACACAATTTAATTGTGCTCTTTGCCTTTCGATACAACTTTTTTGAGTCTTCTATTAACGTTCCTATAGGTGCAGTACCTATATCCACAAAAATTCATTTATATTTTTCCACCAACATATATTCCATATTGAGCTTCCACAGCTCAAAACTTTTCCCATTAAATTTCTTGATATCTATTTTCAAACGGCTTGCCATTTGTTTTCACCTAATGAACCAATGTCGTAGATCTCCAACGGAAATCCCATATGGAGGATTTATTAAGAATTAAAGGATTGTATCGGATTACCTTGAGAAATGTAGAAGAACCAACTGATGATGACAAGTATGTCAAATGGATTAATATGAATGATGAATCATGTGGACTAATCGGAATGTCCATTTCTCCTAATTTAAGGTTTCACCTTAATGGACTTGAAGTCCCCAATAAATCATGGGAAAATATTGAATCTGTGTTTCGTAAACACAATATTATTTGAGGCCACCAGATAGAAAATCAGATAATGACCTTAAGTCCAAATGATTTTTCTTTCATTGAATACTATTCATCTAAGTTCAAAACACTTAGAATTTATGTGAAGAGTGTAGCATAAAGTTGGAGGATGAGTGTTGCATATATATTATTCTTTTTAAGCTTGGTAGTTCATATTCAATGTTTGTATCTACCTTTTATGCCACCAGAGAAGCTCTAGGGAATTCTTATAAAAAAAACCCACACCTGATTCCTTTTGTGATGCTTTGATTAGAGAGAAAGATAATCTTCTGCAACTTGGAGTGATCAACACTAAAAATACCTCCAACAAATCCTTAGTGGCCCAGCAAAAAGGTAAATCTAAAAGTTCAAAGAAGAAACATCATCTCCACAATAACAAGAAAAAACAAGGTTCCCAAACCCTCTGAGCCAGCTTCCACTCCTAATAGTGACAAAGGAGAAAGATCTAAAAATAAGAAGATTGACATAAATTTCAACTTTTGTGGGAAAGATGGTCATGATGAGTCCAAATGTTTTAAGAAGACGACAGCTTTAGAAGAAGCAATGAAGAAGCACAACATCAATGCAGATTCTACTTCTTCTTCTTCTTCCCATGGACATGTACTTTCTACTTATGGTTTCTCCTTCAATGCAACTTCTACTTCGTCTTCTTCTTATGAGTGGCTTATAGATTCTAGATCTTCTTATCATATGGCTAAGGATAAAGCCATATTTTATGCTCTAAATGAATGTAACACTAAGAAAATATGTGTCGGTGATGATAGATCTTTTAGTGTTCTAGGGTCTGGAATAGTTCAGGAAAATAATGGTCATTTCAATGATGTATTATGTGTTCCAAGTATTTCCTACAACCTTCTATCAGTATATCAAATCACTCATTCGGGTGAAAGTAAAACCGTAGAGTTTTCACCTCACTAAGTTGTAATCAAGGATCTAAAATATCCTCAGCATGTTCTTGCAAATGGAATTGTTGATGATATTACCAGGTTGTATAAGTTTGACAACTTTCGATCATCATCTTTTCTATTAGTTTTTGTTTCTCATAGCGATGACTTGAGAAAACTTTGGCATGAGCAGTTTGGTCATCCAAACTATAACTCATTACAGCAACTATGTAAACAATAGATGGTGATTGGTCTTCCTCTTGTTTCATGAAGAGATGACATTTGATTCAGTTGTGTTCTCGTAAAACATCATCGGGATAGTTTTTACAAACCTTCCTCTTGGTGTGCCTCAACCCCTTTGCAGGTTGTTCACAGTGACTTGTGTGGTCCACTTTCTTCACCTTTTTTTTTGGGGTGCAAGTATTTCTTAACTTTCATTGATGAATTTTTGAGACGCACTTGGGTTTACTTCCTAAAACTTAAGAGAAGAGTTTTTGACAAATTGTTGGTCTACAAGACCCTTGTAGAAAAGAAATTTTGACATCAACTTCAAAGGTTGAGAATAGAAAATGGAGGAAAATATGTGAAAAATCAATTTACAAGTTACTGCACTGCACAGGGAATCCAAATGAAAAACATTGTTCTACATACACCACAAGAAAATGGTGTTGCTGACAGAAAGAACCACACATTAAAATAAATGGCCAATTGTATCATCCAATCTAAGGGAATAAGTCTAAACTATTGGGTGGAAGCCATTAACTATGCAAATTGCATAGTAAACCCCAAAGGCTCTTAAAAATATAACACCGGAAGAAGCATGGACTAAACTTAAGCGAGATGTAGGTCACTTATGTGTATTTGAAAGTGTAGCATGGGCTCACATACCTAATGAAAAAAGGAAATCATTGCAACCTAAAAGTGAGAAGTGTATATTTCTTGGTTATTCTAAAGATGTCAAACATTACATACTTCTTCAACCACATTGTAATGAAATTATTATTAGAAGGGATGTTAAATTTGATGAAAATTTCTTGTCCTGGGTGTAAATTCTAACCTTGTACAATATCTATTGCAAACATATATTCAGAAAAAGAACAGAAAAGATACAATGGCAAATACAAACATTACACAGAGATTTTTCCCCTGGAAACCCAAATTGGGAAAACCAACATATTCTATATTATTCATCGTGTTACAATGTTTACAATACAAAATACATATAGGATCCAACGGCATCCAAAACCCTAACCCAATGACCTGGATTAGTCCAAAACCTCAATTCTTTAACCGAAAATAGAAAACCATCGGCAAAGAAACCATGTGTCAAAAAACCACCTAAATTTAATGTGGTCCCAAATATGTGGTCCTGATGCAGAAAAAAATTGTCAGGGGCTCTGCCCCCAAACCTCGACGCATATGCTTAGACGCTACTACTCGTGAAAAGAATATAACACATACCCAACACTGGGAGCCTAATTCGGCATTTGTCCCTTCTTCAACCTGCAAACCATCTTCGGTGTTTATGTCTTTTTTTGTTCCTATTTTTGTTTCTTCTTCTTTAGATGATGAAAGTGAGGATGAAAATCCACCTTCGCCTTCTCACCTTCCTCCAGATGAGTCCTTTGAACCTAAACTTTCACAAACACCACTTCTTCCTAGATGGGTCCATTCAACATGAGAAGCATATGGTGATCTTGTCAGTGATTCTTCATATCAGTGTCAAACATGTTCCCAATTCCAGTGAGCCTCTTCTCTTTTGGCTCAAGTTTCAGAGACTTATGATCCAGAGACATTTGCAAAAGATTCAGGTCATCCAGATTGGATTACAACAATGAATGAAAAGTATTGTTATTTAATAGAAAACAATACTTGGGATCTTCATCCTCTTCTGAAAGGAAGAAAACTTGTCAAATATAAATGGGTCTACAAAACTAAGTATGATGTCATTCTGACCCCAATGTTTATACCAAGAAAGTAGGAATCCATCTCATAATCCTTGTATTTTATGTTTATTATCTTATCATCACTGGTAGTGACCCAAAACTTTTAAACCATGTGAAAATCATCCTTAAGAAGAAATTTTAAATGATAAACTTAGGATTTTTTCACTATTTCCTTGGCCTCCAAGTTTTGCAAACCAATGAAGGAATTTTTCTTTCCCAGTCTAAGTATGTTTGTGACCTTCTTTGTCGCTTTCACATGGAATATTTTTAACCATCCCCTTCTCCCTTCCAGTCTGGAATCAAACTTGTTTCCATTTGTACTTCTCTCGAAGTTGATGCCACTTTGTATGATCAGTTAGTTGCTACCCTATTATACTTGACTCATACCCACCTTGATCTTTCCTTTGTTGTTGGTATTATTTCCTGGTATATGAAAACACCACATGAAAGCCATTGGAAATTAGCTAAAAGAAAACATTGGTATGTTTGGGGTACAGTTCAGTTTGGGATACATTTCAGTTCAGGGGGGACTCCTTTATTGGTTGGTTTCATTGATTTAGATTGGGTCGGCGACCCTGATAATCAAAATTCTACTCCAGGTTATGTTTTCATCCTCGGTTCAAGACCTATCACTTGGGCCTATAAGAAAAATCATGTTATTTATCTTTCTTCAGCAAAAGCAAAGTACCGAGATACAGTCAATGAAAGTCAGGAATCCTTATGGCTTCAACAGATCCTTTCAGAGTTTGGATTTTAGCAGCAACATCCAACCAGCCTTTGGTGTGACAATCAAAGTGTCATCAAGCTCTCCAAATATCCA
Source organism: Picea engelmannii (assembly GCA_009831015.1). Taxonomy (NCBI): domain Eukaryota; kingdom Viridiplantae; phylum Streptophyta; class Pinopsida; order Pinales; family Pinaceae; genus Picea; species Picea engelmannii. The sequence goes on along the minus strand of ML784715.1, from coordinate 120,398 downwards.
GTTCAACATCGACGTAGAAAACACATCGAGTTACACATGCACTTCATCAAAAATCTCATTCATGATCGAGTTATTGAAGTTATCTCTTTCCCTACAAAAGATCAAGTTGCAGACATTTTCACAAAGTCTCTTACAGAAGCGAATTTTTTCAAACTTCAATCTATGTTAGGAGTTCAGGAAGTTGTCATTAAGGGGGGATAGGCTCTAATGTCTCCTTCCTTCTCATATTGTGTCATATTTGTATATCCTTCAATCCTATCGCATGTTATTCTTAAGGGAGGATGTTAGGATATTTAGACACTTAAGAGTTATTTAAGATCAACTTTCTCTAATGTGTCGTTAGGTAAAAGTGTCTTTCTTAGTGTGTTTCTTAGTGTGTTTCTTTAGTATGCATTAGTATGTATTTGTAGTTATGAAATCTGACAGTCACAATATGTTCCCAACATATAGTGATCCAAGGGTTTATATTCTCCTCGATATTAACGGCTACATTGATCCATGGCTTAACACCCGATTGGTCCATGATCTCTATTTAAATAGCATGGAGGGTCATTTTCCAATGATCGATTGTGACAAACTCTCTTTTAAATCTCTCTGTAATATTTTCCTTTAGCATCAATAAATTTCTCCAAGTGGCCACATTGGTTGGGGTTGTGGGTGTTTCCTTGTAGGGGTCTTACCACGTGAAAACACCAGTGTGTTGATATTTGATCTGGTTGTGTGAGTGGTTATTGAAGGTGTTCTTCCTCTGTTGGAAGACCTGTGTTGTCAAAAAAAAAATGTATGGTTTTGATTTCTTGATTAATTGTTGACTACTTTTATAAACCTAATTTAATAAATCTATGATGACAATGGCTTAATTCTCTAGTACATATGGGGTCAATATTCGATGACATTTGTACCATAAGAATATATTCATATATTGTACTTATATTTCTTTAGTGGATTTTTTTGTAAATATAGGAAATCCCAATGCCAAGGATTACATGTGAAGAGAGTGAAAGGACGCTTGCTAGGTTAAGGGTGGAATTGGAGGCAAAGGGTGATGGGAAATTTTATTGCCCTTGCAATCAATGCAAGGTCTTGAGTAGAAGAAAACTTGTAAAAAGAACATTTGAAAGACATTGTCGGAGGTATAAGCGTTGTGAAGGGGGGTGTACATATCATCCCATTGTAAGTTAGTCATTATATATGTCTTTTTGTTGATTGTATTTATAAAATTTTATTTCATTTTAATATTTTTTATATACACTAATGTTATTGATTGTTTGTAATTATAAATATAAATCCTCCTAGGTGTCTGTCCCCAGATAAATATCTACCTAGTAGTAGTAGAAATATTGTTGTACAAGATGTGGAAGATGGTATGGATATTGAAGATCAAGTCAATACTATGGAAGAATATAACACCAATAATATTTGTGAGCCAGTTGATGGGACAAATAGATTGATCCAAGATATATTTGCTCCTATAGATGAGGAAAACTTTGATGATATTCATGATGTATCTCTTCTTTAAAAGTAACAACAACCTGTTTATGAAGGCTCAAGAACAAATATTCTCTATGTTGTAATTTTGTTGGTGAATTTTAAGGTATTGAATGGTTTTTCAAACTCTTGTCTCACACAGATCTTAAGGTACATAACATAATTCGCCAAATATTTTACGTAAAGGTTGACTTTATTTTTCTCTATTTTGAGTGTCAATTAATGTGTAAATTAAGGATGCAATATTTATGATTACTATTATGTACATTAACTAGTTATTTTTTATGGTGTAGATTGTTAGTGGAATTTTTCGTAACATCATCAAATAATTTACCTCCCACATACCAAGACTTGTGTTCCATTGAATGGAGTATCATGTTATCGATGCATGTCTAAATGATAATAGTATATATTATGGAGAATATGCATCAGAACCGAAATGTATGCAATGTTGAATCAATAGATAAATTTACACCTACAAGAATAGGGACCCTGACCGGTTTACATTCCAGCATATTAAACTTGTGCAATATTTTCACAGCATATTTTCTTTGATTTAACCATAGTTTCCTATTTTCCCAGTCTCTTTTAATTTACATGCCTAAAATGAAATTTGCAGCACCATGATCCTTCATGTCAAACTTAGAGGACAATTGAGTTTTCACATCTTGGATAATCTCCTTGTCATTTCCTATCAGCAACATATCATCCACATGTTGGACATTGGGTTCAGTGTTTCCCATGAGTTTCACAACATGTGTTACCCCTCTTGTGGATCCTAAATCTGGATATTGTGGTAGATATTAACGCCTACAAGTTATGGTCTAACAAAAATCGTAGTCCAACAAATGGTTTCGGAGTGATAGGTCTCAACTTCGAAACTCGTCCAACACACGTTGGGGGGAGATTGTTGGACATTGGGTATAGTGCTTCCCGAGAGTTTCACAACATGGGTTAACCCCCTCTCATGGTTCCTAACTCTAATGATTGTGGTGGAGATTAATGCCTACGGGTTTTGGTCTAACAAAAATCATATTCCAACACCACATACAAGACCAAATAAATAAGATGATCACCGATTAATTTGAAATACACACAGTGATCTTCTTTTCTCCTTGTGAAGACAAGTCCCAACATATAAGTATCAATTTTTTTATACCATATCCTTGGTGATTGATTTAACCCATATAGGGACATTGTATCCTGCATACCAGCTCTTTATTTCCCTTCACAACAAATCCTTCTAGCTGCTTCATGTAGATTTCTTCTTCGAGATCCCCATGTAGGAATGTTGTCTTCACATCCATCTGTTCTACTTCAAAATAAAACGCAACAACAACAGACAAAATAAATATAATTGAAGTTAAATTCGAAATAGGATAAAAATTCTCACCAAAGTCAATTCCCTCTACCAGGGAATAACCCTTTGCTACTAACCGAGCTTTGTATTTCTCCACTTTTCCTTATGCATTCAACTTCTTCTTAAACACCCATTTGTTGCCAATAGGATTTATTCCAATTGGAAACTCCACTAGATCCAAAGCCTCATTATTATCCAAGGCTGACATTTCTTCAACCATGGCCTTTTTCTAGAGTTTTCCAACCTCTAAATCTACTACCTCCCTAATAGTTCTAGGATCATCATCAGTAATAGACAAAGAAAAATTTGAATGAAAATCAGGTGGAGTATACCTTTCTGATTTCATTCTTTCCCAAATCAATCTCCTCAATTCTGGAATTATGAGAATCTTCTTCTTCTTCTTCTTATTCATGTTCTTAAGTAGAATTTGATTCATCATCCTTAAACTCAAACTATATTTTCTCTGGTTCTTCCTTCCTTGGTAGGACTTCCTTTTTTACAACATCTTTGATTTCTCTAAATATCACATCTCGGTTATACACTACCTTCTTAGTTTCTGTATTCCAAATCTTATAAAATTTCATACCATCTTTATACCCAATAAAGATACACTTTTAATCATTTTTATCTAGCTTGCTCTTGTTTTCCTTTGGAAATTGAACATAGGCATCACAGCCAAATACCCTGAGATGTGTGAGAGAGGGTTTCTTACCATTCCTACCTCATGTGAAGTCTTTTCATCCAGTGCTCATGGGGGTGGTGTATTAACCAAGTAACATGCAGTACCCATTGCCTCTACCCATACTTCTTGTCTTAACCCGGCACCATTGAACATACACCTTGTTTTTTCCATCAGTGTCATGTTCATCCTTTCTGCAACTCCACTCTACTGAGGTGTATATGGAGTAGTCTTATGCCTTTCTACACTACACTTCTTCTAGAATTATTTGAATTAATTTATGTATAACTCTCCACCATTATTCATCCTTGACACCGTAACTATTTTCTCTATTTTATTCTCCACAAGAGACTTAAACTCTTTAAACCTATCAAAGACTTCATATTTCTTCCTCGAGAAATATATCCAAGTATTCCTCGAGAATTCATCTATAAATGAGACATAGTAAACATATCTCCTCAGTGATGGAACCAACATAGGTCCAAACACATCATTGTGCACCAACTGTAAAATTCCATCTTCCCTTGTTGCACTAGAGGGGAGTCTTACCTGATTTTTCCTCCCATATACACAATGTTCACAGAAATAAAAATCCAGATATAAATTAGACATACCTTCAACCATACCTTTACCATATAGTATTCTAAATCTCTTATCTTTGATATGCCCCAGTCTTTGATGCCACAACATAGCCTTTTATCCAGAGACTGGAGGCGTTTTTTCTTCTTCAGCTCCAATATCAAGAACAATGGAACTATTACACCCATCACTAATAGTTCTTCCCTGCATCTTATACAAATTTCCATACTGAACTCTCTTGAGCAACACCATTGCTCCTTGAACCATTCTGCAAGAATTTTTCTCAAACATTGTTTTTACCCCTACATCGTCCATTTTTCTTGCAAAAATCAATTTTTTGGCCAATATTGCAATGTTCACAACACCATGGAGTGTTCTAATTATTCCACCAATCATATTCAACTTGACTTTTCCTTGTCCTATTATTTTGACAGTCGATTCATCACCTAGGAAAACATCACCGCCATTGTACCTTTCATATTCACAAAACCACTCCCTATGAGGAGTCATATGAAAGGATGCTCTTGATTCAACCAACCATGCCTCATGATCTACATGTGTTCTTGAAGAAGCCAATCACACATTTCCTCCTTCTTCTGTAGAAGGATCATCTTCAGATTCCTTCCCTCTCTCAACAATTTTGGATCTACATTGCTTCTTGTAGTGCCCTTATTTTCCACATCTCCAACATACCTTCACAAAATTTTCGAGAGATTTAGATATATCCTTAGATTTAGATCTCCCACTTGAAAACTTAGATCTATTTCTTTCTTGGGAGTGTCCTCTTGAAAAATATGCATATGTGCTTTGCCCTTCCATGTTATTTCGCCTCATCTCCTCTGAAAACAAGGATGAGACGACATCATTGAAACTTAAAGTAGGTGTATTACTACCTGTGGCCACAACCAGGCTATCCCACGAGACTGGTAAAGAGCACAATAAACTGATACCTTTGTCTTCATCATAAATTTTAATATCAACATATAATAACTGGCCTACCACTGTATTGAAGTCATTTATATGTGTTGTCACCAAGTCTCCATATTTCATCCCCATTTTATACAACTTCTTTTGCATGAACAATTTGTTTACTAGGGACTTAGACTGATACAAAGTCATTAACTTATCCCATAATGCCTTGATTGTAGCTTCCCCTAACACATTCAGTAATACTAAATCTGAGAGACACAACCAAAGTGTGCTCTTCGCCTTCTGATCTAATGTTTTCCAGTCTTTTGCTGACGTTCTTGTAGGTGCATTACCTGGATCCACAATGATCCATTGATCTTTTTCCACTAACAGATCTGCCATCTTGAACTTCCACCGTTCAAAACTTTTCCCACTAAATTTCTTGATCTCTATTTTCAAATTTCTTGTCATTTATTTTCACATAATGACTCAATACCATAGATCTCCCACTATAACAAGGATTATCACAGAACTGAACCAAACCCATGACCACAAAGGTCGTTTCTTTTAAACAGCCTGATTTTTTGAGATCTTTCAATCCATACCAACAGTTTCAAATTTTTAATCCATATTCTCTACATATTTAATATGGCTTCTCCCAATGATTTTTTTCTTACCAACACCAACTACTTCCAATGAAAATCCCATATGGAGAACTTATCAAGAAGTAAAGGATTGTATCGAATTACCTTGGGAAAAGGAGAATAACCCATTGATGATGACAAGTATGTCAAATGGATTAATACGAATGATGAAGCTTGTGGACTACTCAGAATTTCCATCTCTCATGATTTAAGGTTTCACCTTCAAGGAATTGAAGCCCCCAATAAATCTTGGGAAAATCTTGAAGTTGTATTTCGTAAACACAATATTATTTGATCGCACCAGATAGAAAATCATATAATGACCTTAATTCCAAATGATTTTTCTTTCATTGAAGACTATTTATCTAAGTTCAAAACACTTAGAATTTTATGTGAAGAGTGTAGCATAAATTTGGACGATGAGAGTTGCATATATATTTTTTTTATTAATCTTGGAAGTACATATTTAGTGTTTGTATACACCTTCTATGCCACCAGAGAAGCTCTAGGGACTTATTATCAAAAACTAACTCTTGATTCATTTTTTGATGCTTTGATTAGAGAAAAAGATAAGCTTGTGCAACTTGGAGTGATCAGCATTGCAAGTACCTCCAACAAATCCTTAGTGGCCCAGCAGAAAGATAAATCCAAAAATTCCAAGAAGCAACATCCTCACCACGACACCAAGAAAAACAAGGGTCCCAAACCCTCTCAACCATGTTCCTCTCCTAATGGTGACAAAGGAGAAAAATCTAAAAATACAAAGACTCATATAAATTGCAACTTTAGTGGGAAATATGGTCATGATGAGTACAAATGTTTTAATAAGATGGTAGCTTTAGAAGCAGCGATGAAGAAGCACAACATCAATATAGATTCTACTTCATCTTCATCTTCCCATGGACATGCACTTTTTACGTCTGGTTTCTTCTTCAATGCAACTTCTACTTCTTCTTCTTCTTATGAGTGGATTATTGATTCTGGATCTTCTTATCATATGGCTAAGGATAAATCCATATTTGATGCTCTAAATGAATGTAACACTAAGAAAATATTTTTTGGTGATGATAGATATCTAAGTCTTGTTGGGTCTGTTACAGTTCAGGTAGATAATGGTCATTTCAATGATGTATTATGTGTTCGAAGTATTTCCTGCAACCTTCTATCAGTATATCAAATCAATCATTCAGGTGAAGGTAAAACCATAGAGTTTTCACCTCACCAAGTTGTAATCAAGGATCTAAAATATCCTCAACATGTTCTTGAAAATGGAATTGTTGATGATATTACCAGGTTTTATAAGCTTGACAAATTTGGGTCATCATATTTTCCATCATTTTTTGTTTCTTGTAGTGATGACTTGAGAAAACTTTGGCATGAGTGGTTTGGTCATCTAAACTATCTCTCATTGTAGAAACTATGAAAGTAATCAATAGATGGTGACCAATCTTCCTCTTGTTTCATGTAGATATGGTGTTTGTGTCGGTTGTGTTCTCGGCAAACATCATCGGGACAGTTTTGACAAACCTTCCTTTTGTCATGCCTCGACCCCTTTGCAGCTTATTCACAATGACTTGTGTGGTCCACTTTATTATCCTTCTTTTTATGGGTGCAAGTATTTCTTAGCTTTCATTGATGAATTTTCCATACGCACTTGGGTTTACTTCCTAAAAATTAAGAGCAAAGTTTTTGACAATTTTTTTGCCTGCAAGGCCCTTGTAGAAAAGCAATTTGGACATCAACTTCAAAGGTTAAGAACAGATAATGGAGGTGAATATGTGAACAATCAATTTACAAGTTATTGCATTGCATGGAGCATCCAAATGAAACACATTGTTCTACATACACCCCAACAAAATGGTGTTGTTGAGAGAAAGTAACGCACATTAAAAGAAATAGTTAATTGTATGATCTAATCTAAGGGATTAAGTCTAAACAATTGAGAAGAAGCCATTAACTGTGTAAATTAAATAGTAAAAATCACACTCCCACAAAGGCTCTTAAAAATATAACACCAGAAGAAGCATGGACTAAACTTAAGTGAGATGTATGTCACTTCTGTGTATTTGGCAGTGTAGCATGGGCTCACATTCCTGATGAGAAAAGGAAAGTATTGCAACCTAAAAGTGAGAAGTGTATATTTGTTGGTTATTCTGAAGATGTAAAATGTTACATACTTTTTCAACCACATTGTAATGAAATTATTATTATTAGAAGAGATGTTAAATTTTACGAAAATATCTTGGCCTCCGAGCCTAATTCAACGTTTGTGCCTTCTTCGTCCTGCAATCCATCTTCAATGTTTGTGCCTTATTATATTCCTATTATGGTTTCTTCTTCTTCAGATGATGACAGTGAGGATGAAAATACACCTCCTCCTACTCACCTTCCTCCAAATGAGTCCATTGAACTTGAACCTGCACCAACACCACTACTTCCTAGATGGGTCCATTCGACACGAGAAGCAGTTGGTGATCTTTTCGGTGATCCTTCAAATCAGCATTGAGCACGTTCACAATTCCAGTGAGCCTCTTCTCTTGTGGATCAAGTTTCAGAGACTCATGATCCAAATACATTTGCATAAGATTCAGGTCATCCAAATTGGGATACATCAATGAATGAAGAGTATCGTTCTTTAATAGAAAATGATACTTGGGATCTTGTACCTCTTCCAAAAGGAAGAAAAAATTTCAAATGTAAATGGGTCTACAAAACTAAGTAGGCATTGGATGGAAGTGTTGAAAGACACAAGGCTCGGTTAGTTTCCAAAGGATTTTCCAAAGTTGAAGGAATTGACTATAATGAAACCTTTTCCCTTGTATCCAAAATGAATTCCATCCGCCTTGTTCTATCACTTGTAGCCTCACATAAATGGGAGGTTTGTCATATGGATGTCAAATCTTTCTTCTTGCATGGGGATTTGCAAGAAGAAATATACATGGAGCAACCTCCTGGCTATGTCTAGAATGACTCTATTCTTGTTTGTCACCTTAAGAAATATCTTTATGGTTTTAAGCAAGCTCCTTGAGCTTGGTATGCCAAAATGGACAACTTTCTTCTTGAAACCGGCTTTTCTAGATGTCATTTTGACCCCAATGTTTATACCAAGAAAGTAGGAAGCCATCTCATAATCCTTGTTCTTTATGTTGATGATTCTATCCTCAATAGTAGTGACCCAAAAATTTTAAACCATGTGAAAACCATCCTTAAGAAGAAATTTGAAATGACAAACTTAGGATTTTTGCACTATTTCCTTGGACTCCAAGTTTTGCAAACCAAGGAAATAAAAAAATTTCTCAATCTAAGTATGCTTGTGACCTTCTTCGTCACTTCCACATGGAAGATTGTAAATCGGCCCCTTCTCCCTTCTAGTCTAGAGTGAAACTTGTTGCCACCCGTGCTTCTCCTAAAATTGATGTCACTTTGTATTGTTAGTTAGTTGGTAGCCTCGTATGCATGTACCTCCATGGATTGAGAATCTATCCTCCATAAACAAGCCTACCCTTCTTTGAGAGAAAATAAATCCCTAACCTTATTTGAGAGAGAAACCCTGGGTTGGAAAGGAGAGGAACGGATGCTAAAAGAGAATAAAAGAATGATATAGTTTAGAACAAGGACATAGTTTTTGTTGAGAAATAGAGTACTTTTTATTTGTGAAATTAGTAAAGGGAGAATGTTGACAAGTGTACAAAATGGGTTGAAAGTTGTCATTTGATTTATATTTAGTTTCATATTATGTTATGTGAATGTATTACATATTTTGGAATGGAACATAATTTAAATATTTATTATTTGAATTTGAATTTGAATGCTTGCTTCCCATGGCCATAACTTTTATGTATAAACTTCATTTTAAGTGTATGATATATCATTGAAAATATCTCAATGAAAATTTGTGGTAATGTATTTATTTTATTCAATTTCAAATAGAAAAGTTCGAAGTTTTAACATTGATATATCGACATTAAACAAGCTAAGAAACAAATGTGGAAATGCCTAGTAATTTCTTTAAAAAAAACCAACATGATAATAAAATGTTTGGCTAACAACAATAAAGAGACATTTGTAAAATAATTAGATTAAAAAAAATAGAAACATCGTGAATTATGATGCCCAAAACAAAAAAAATTATATGTTTCAAAACTAATGTCAAAATAAGACTTGTTATTTTTTTACTCCAAATGTAGTAGTGAAATAAATAAACAAGGTAAAGGAAGTTAAGAAAAGAAGGTCATGCAAAAAATCTCTATCATGGATATGGTTGCTTAATTGGTAGTAGATCAAGTCCCATGATGTTATGGTGACTCCACCAAGATTATGGACACCTAAATGACATTAGAGAAACACCTTAGGGATACATTTTTTTGAGGAAATGTACTCGTGGAAAACCCTCTAAATAATTTACCATGTTCCATGGATGGTAAGCGGGGTAAACCATTGGCCCTAATTATGGGACCTCACCCTGGGGGAATCAAGAGAGTCGAACCTGTGATCAACAACAAGCATGAAAAGCTCACATCTAACTCTAGACCAATTGAGATAACCCTCGAGGTTCACATCTTAGGGATACCTTATTCCCATGCTTGTAAAATTTGTTTGCACCTTACATCTTTAAAGGCTCTATGATCAAGACTATAACTCAAAAAATTGACTTATGTTTTACTCATTTTACTAAAATTGTTTCCTAGAAATATGCATTATGTTTGTCCATCTATTATGTAGGAATCATCATAGTTTTAATCACAAAAGCGTATGCATGATTGAGTTTATGTTTTAATCATTAGATTATTTGGAAAGGGAGATCAGTGCCATCACATGCCCTTCTCTGCTTGTATTTATAGATCAATATTATAAGATTCACCTAATGTGTTTCCAAATACTTAAACCTTAGAAATCCCATATCAAAGTTATGGGACCTCCAATTATTTTATTTCCTAAGGTATCATAATGAATTGTGTAGATTATTTACAAAGATCATTTTGAAACATTGTCTCATTAATCCCTTAATTCACTATTTTGAACTTATCCATAACCCACTACCAAGCTAATGGAAGTTGGAAGATTCAACTTACCAATTTTGGGTCATGGTCGATCAATTCAATCTAAGAGAGAGAATTTGTTACTTGTGTTATTTTGGTTGTTGAACTTATCATGTGTTTGTGTTTGTGTTTGGGTATATATATCATTTAATCCATTATAATTTGGCCTACTAGTGATATATTAACCAAGTTATACTGGTCACTTGAGGATCCCCTAGGAGTTCCCAAGTCAAGAGGTTATATAATATGGTTGATTTCTATTATAAGGTGGACTCAGGTAATATTTCTTAACATCATCAAATATTATTTAATAAGTCTCAATCTTACATCATGTGGAAGGGATATTAAACCATTAGATTATTGTGTTCTATCGATTAAAACATCGAGACTGCATATCCAAAAGAGTATGATCTTAAAATTCTTATCATGAGTGAAATGCTAGCATGGATAATTTATCATTATTAATGATTTGTCTCTGAGTGTCATGCTTAAGGTGGGATATAATTCCCCTCCTATCTCATGTTTTGAACATTTGATGCAACCGTTAAGAGGAATTTTGAGTTCTTCAATTTATATGTGCTTAAGAGATATTTAGAGGCCTCATCAGCAATTTAAATGCCATTAATCAAGTTGGATCATTTAAACATGGTGATGGGGACTAGTGACTTTTTCAATTAAGAAGTTACTTGGATTACTTCAGACACATTGATTATTTCTAATCATTTTCTTTAAAAAATAGTCTTTATGGATCCCATCAATTATTATCCTTTATCAATGACCTCTTAATATTGATCCAACCCAATTATTGGCTCAAATAATTTATAGTCTTGAATAAAGTACATTGTAGTTATAATATTCTTGAGAATTCTATTGTATTTCTTAATCAATGGATTATCCTCAAAATTGGTATTTTTTTTCTAATAAAAATTTATCAAGGAAATGTAAGGGATGTTTCTTCACATTTGTGTAAAATATTCTTAGTAAATTCATCAAGGTATATCAGTGTGCCTCATCCAAGGGGTTTTGAACTTGGAAATTGCTAGCAAAGAACTAGCAAAATGCCCAGCAATATTAGTGACTACTAGTTGAGCTAAACCCTTGGGATTGTTTATTTGAAGGACATAGAGTAGGATTTGATCTACATATGTGTTCATGGGTCATGAGATCATTTAATATGATATATATAGGTGAAACCACACATTCAACCACTACCTCAAGGTGACTCGTGGCTTTAGGAAAAGCTACTCAGCCCCTTAGAATCTTTTATTTGAAGGACATGGGGGTGGGACTTGATCCACTTATGTGTGCAAGGGTCATGAGATCATTCAATATAATATATCTAGGTGAAACCACACATTCAACCACTACCTCAAAATGACCCCATGGCTCTATTAAAATCCCTCACGGGAATTGAACCTTTCTCACTGGTGGAAAACTCCTCACTCTTCGTCAATGAATATAACCCCTTTGGGATAAAAGAAATAGAACATCTCATCCCACCCTTAAGCTCTTAAGTAAGAGTGATATTTTCGGTACCTTACCAACCCCAACTGGCCCACAAGGGGAAAACTTGTCACAAGCATGATTTGAACTTGAGAGGGGAGGACAACAACTTCTCCTCTTAACCACTGAAGACCTAATTGGCATAAGTGTTTGGAAATATCTCATCCCACCCTCGAGGGATTAAAAGAGAAGGATATTGTTGGTACATTTCCAACCCTAATTGGCCCATAAGGGACAAACATGTCACAAGATGGATTTGACCTTAGGTGGGGAGGATAACAACTTCTCCTCTTGACCACACAAGCTAGACCCAAGTGACATAAAAAATGTTTGGACACATCTTGTCCCACCCTCAAGAACTTAAGACAGAGTGAGATTGTTAATATCTAACCAACCTTTATTAGACTATGAGGTCCAAACATGTCACAAGTAAGATTTGAACCTAGGAGGAAAGGATAAAAACATATCTTCTTAACCACACAAACTTGACACAAATCACCCCATAATTGGTGATTTATAAAACATGCTTTGTGTATTAACCATCTAATAATGATTTAAATTGTTAGTTCAAAATGAATACTATCAATTTCACTATGCCTAAGAATAAGATAAATATGTAGAGTCAAACTCAACCACCATGGAAACAAGAATAAATACAAATCATAATATGCATGAATACTTACTTCAATACAGAATCAACATCTACATCTATATAAGAATAATTCCAAATCATAATATGCATGAATACTTACTTCAATACATAATCAACATTTACATCTAGATAAGAATAAGTACAAATCATAATATACATGAATATTTACTTCAATACAGAATCTACATCTAGATCTCAAATTTACTAAGGTTAAGATAGTAATAGTGAAGTTTTTGCAAAACCTGAATAACATGCAACATTGCAAGTTTCACGTGTTCAAAGTGTTTTTACAACATCAAATTTAAAATCATATCAAAGAAATGTGAATATGGCATTACGAACGAAGTGAAATATGGCATTTCCACGTATTGTTATATCTGTTATCTTCGATTAAGTGGAACTCTTATCTATTCGAATAAAAACAATTTCCATAACATTTGAAAAATGTAAACATTGTTTATGTTCAAAGATATATTAAAAGCTTCATTTATTTTTTTTTAATTAGCTTGAAAAAGGTTAACTTCAAAGACGGATAATGGATATAATAAATTTTGGTTATGTACAATTACTACCCTTATGAAAATTATCATCTCCTTAGTTCCTTTGAGCAAGATAATGTACATTATAAAGGGAAAGACTATGAAGAGACACCAAAGAATAAATGATAATGTATTATTCCCTTTTGAATTCAAAGAGATAGGAAGGTGATGAAATGTTAGGGGAATTCAAATCACTTCAACTTTCCAATTCATATTTTGTATAAATGCGTGAACAAGAGCCAAAGAAAAAACCAGCATAGAAATTACAAACCCCCTAAAATGACATGGCATCTAGTATTGCAAACTAGAGGATTTTCCAATAAAGGGTGGGAAACATGTTTTGAGAAATTTATACCAACAAACATGTGCATATTGAAGAGGGTTGAAAGTCAATGTCAACAGGTGATGAAATGAAAATATAAAGAAATGTAAAATCATTATGGAATTGTCATGGACATTCTGGCTTATATGGTTGCTACATGTTCTTCTACTTTCTTTGTTTTCTTCCAATATCTCACTCTCTTTCTCTACTCAACTATGGAATAGTAAATCAATACAAAAAAAAAATAGAACCCCTTCCTTTCCTAGTGGCCTAGTATTAACATGTCTTGATAAGCATCTATGATTAAGGTTAGGGATTTTATATGCCTCAAATATCAACTAAGGTTAGGGTTTTAAATCTTCTAGAATCTTCTTAAAAGTCTACACATGACTCGCTTCACAAGTAATGAGAGCTAATGTGGCATCCACTTGGTACTATGGTGATCAATATGATAGGTCAACTTGTAAGAGGCACAACTTTCTCATACAAACTTTGATCAAGGTGATCTTTGTTGTTGGAAAGCTCTCAATGTGTAGAATAATGTTGAGAAGTTGAGAACTTGGTTTGAAAATGTTTTGCTCCAAAAATAGTCATTTAATGCCCCAAATGGGCTCCAGGTTTTTCAGGACCCCAAATCATTGAAATATTACCTACCCCTAAAATGGGCCCTACAAGTCTTTAGCTCCATTTTTCCACCCAAAAAGTATCGAAATAGATGACAAATGATATAGTGATCCATTTTGGATCATATCTCCCCATTTTGGGAGGATTTTGGTACCCAAAATATTTTTATTGAAGGAGGTGAGGAAATGTTTCCTATACCTTCTCCCTTAAGTACTATTTGGCCTTGCCTAGAAGTTTTCCTTTCAACCCAACCTACCAAAGTTCATGCTACCTCCACTTAGTTTTTCTTGACATATTTTTCAAAACGATATCCTTTGATAACTCTTTATGAGATTCTAGTGCTAGGTCCTTTATGGTAGGTAAGACTTGCCCATTAGTTTCCTAGTTTAACATGGAAGGTTCATAAATTTTATGATATTCCATATTCACTACTAAGTAAATGCACATGTGTGGGGGTAAGCTAAGTCTATAGGCATTATCACCTACATTCTTTGACACTTTAAAAGGACCATAGAAAATCCTTGATCTTCTTACTAGGACCCTATAGCCTTTCTTTGTTCATATGCAACTTGACTCTATCTCCCACTTTGAATATCTTCTCAATTATGTGTTGATCATGTTAGTCCCTATGTTTTTCCTCTGAATTATTCAATGTCTCATGTGCTTGCAAATTGATTTGTCTGGTCTTATCCATGAATTTTTCATCCTTCAATGCTTCTCCTCTAGTGTATTATATTGCTCCTCCTTGTTGTATGTATACAACATATAAGGGAAAAGGTGGCATATATCCAAATAAAGTTTCAAAAGGGAACTTATTAGTAGATGTGTTGATTGCTCTATTATAAGAGTGTTAAATATAAATCAAATTTCCATCCCAAGTGCTTGGATACTTGTAATTGTAACCCCTCAAAAGTTGAACCAATGTCCTATCCACTACTTGTATCTGTCCATCTACCTATATAGAAAAGTTGTATAATTATTCAACTTGGTTTCCATCTTCTCCCAAAAGGTAGTCCAAAAGGCATGAGAAATATAGTATCTCTGCATGAGATGATGCTCCTTGGTATGTGTTGATAGACGAAATTGATCGTCCGTCAACTGGAAGAGCGAGTCTAGTCTGGGGTTGTCTAAATAACCCAAGTCGTTTGGTGTAACTCTTTCTGACGGGTTTAATAGCTCCATTAGTCAATCTAAGAATCCTAAAAGAAATGAATAAAAGAGAGATATAACTAACTAATTACTAAACACACTATATATATGTACATATGTTCAAATGCAACTATAGTAGTTGTATTTAAGAAGAAGATATACAAGTCTCATTTATTTACATGATTTACAATATGCAAGTTTTAATCAAAGCTTACGAAAATCAATGTGAAAAATGATTGCTTCTAGGAAGCAGATAAAGAAAGCACATAAAAATATTTATTGTTTTTCTTTTATAAATTTAAAGAATCTTGCAAAAAAAAATTAAAGAAACGTGAACATGTGGATAGTCAAAGTTGAACCATACATTCTAGTTTCAATGATATGTGAATGACAGAAAAATACAAAGAAGTTATCCTATCAGTGAATTATTGAGGTGTATCAAAGCATCTGCATGAGTGGTGAACATCCAACTGCCATGTCCAAGAGAGAAATCTGCAATGAACCTTATGATTGTTCTAAATAAATTCAGAACATGTATTTGCAGCTTAGGTTTTAATGACAAAAAAGGAAACAAAAACATATACCCGTGATCTCATAATTATACATGATTACAGCAAGATAGATCTAGAAGCAATCTATGCATTTTATCATTCAATTTAAAATTCAAAGATAAATCTTATTATTTAAATCGAAGATATAATCACAGCATTTGTATTTTGAGGAGCAAACAATAGATGGTATTTATAATATAAACCTCCTACACATCACAGATCATTTAATCTAAAGATATCAGACCTGCACATGTAAAAGGATTAAAAAAACATAAATAACAACATTATAAACAAAAGGCTAAAGCCAAAATGCATATATGTTGTTCTATTAAGTTTTTGGAATCACTTGTCTATTATGTAGTCCTGGAAGAAATTGTTTGGATAATAGACTTTAAAAATTGGAAAAATCAATACATAAATGATAATAATTAACCATGTATTGATAAAAAAGATTAAAGCTATTTAAATCAATGCATAATCAATTATTCAAAGAATATGAATATATTATAATGAAAATAAAACCATTTTACTTACAGGACAAAAGCCATTAAGCAACCTGGAATTCCGTATTCTTCTTTGAAAATATTCATCCATTCTCCCAAAGATTTCAGCCATCCATTACTTCATTTGAAAAGAAATAAAAAGTTTACAAAAGAAATAATATACAAAAGAGAAAGGATTAAAATCCTCATCTCCAATTCTTGGATCCCCTTGGCTCTGATCTTTCTCATATATTTATAAAATGAATGCACAGTCTGGGTGTCACTATTAATTTCTGCCACCTGAAATTTGCCTCTAAAAGAGACCCAAATATCTCTCAAATCGTGCATTTGTTTGGGAAAATATCCATGCGGAAGGTAAATGGGTCCATTTTGGTTCTTGGTTTTCAACCGTTTCTTCAAATTCCTCACGGTTTGGCTGTAATCAGTTCTGCAAAATCGTATGTCTGATCTTGACACCTTTCCAAATTTTATCTGTTGTTGCTCATAAAATTATTTGTAGCAATCCAAAATTATTTTTGTATCAATCATCTTGAACGTATTTGGATAATAAAATCAATCCATGATTAGATCCGTATCAAATATTTGATAATAGAAACCTGTGAAACAAAAAAAAAAACTAAATTAATAACCTAAAAATTGTGAATAAAACAAAATCTAGAAAAATAAAAAATGAATTTAAACTAACAATAACTTATAAACAAACATTATTTATATTTTTTTTTCAAATATGATCAAGAAGCTTCAAGTTAATGGAGAAAAAATATTAATTTTAGTTTTTTACAAAATCAAACAAATGATAGATAATTCTTTGATTATTATTATTTTGAAATGAGATGCAAAATGAAAAAAGAATTTAATTAATTAACATCACCAAATGATTTCATGAAAATGAGAAACCAACCAAGATATTATTTGATAAAGTATTGAACACATTATTCAAAATAGTCAAACTTGCTAATGAGCAAAAGAATGAACACATAATCATAATTTAAACGAAAGTAAACATTTGATAAAAATTAACGTTTTTGTTTAAATTGAGATTTTTATGCTCTTTTCTAACTTTTGACATATACTCTTGTAATAAATGTCTCATACTAAAGTGAATGTCTTAAGTTTGTCTCAAAGCAAGCCAAGGAATGGAACTATTTGAAAAGGTTGATTCTGTAGCTCATTATAATTATCAAGACTCTAATAGAGGCCCTTTAAATTTTGTAAATATATAAGGGGAGTTGTTGGGGCCCAACAAATGGTGAATTATTGGGTGAAGCAGTTATCTCTGATCTGGTAATATTTCATCTTAGGAAGAAAATAATAAGACTTGAAAAAGGATTTAAGCTCCCTGAAATAAATTCACTCTAAGACCATATAGTATTAGGATAAGCTCAATGTTATAACCAGAAAATAGAATTTTCTTTACAGAAGATTATGACCTGAAATAATGTCTTAATCAAAGAGTCGCGATGTTTATAAAAGAACTTCAATACCGTTGACAGAGTCATTGCTGCCAGCAGACGTCCATAGCCTCGACAGGGATGTCATTTAACCCACTCAAATTCTTTAATCCCATCCAATAGTTGTATCCACATAATGTATACTTCCATAAAAGTTAATTTAAAAACATATATCTGCTACCTCTCGACCCGGCATTGCTTTGTTGCCAGCAGGCCTGTTCAGTACCCTGACGAAGTTGTCTTGGTATCATGTGTGCATTTACCCGCTGTCAACAAGTTTGTTCAGTACCTCGATGGGTTTACACACACTTCCCACACATAAGTGCTTTCAACCCTCTTATGCCACTTTTAAATAATAATACAATTATAGATTTCTCGATGACAAAGAGAGCGGGGTGATACTGGAGGTTAATTGCAATACAGGTGAATAGTTGATCATCTTATTTATTTTCATTCAAAACTGGAAGTTTTATCATGGTTTAGATATTTTAGATTTCCTTTAAGAAATCATCTAGAGAATGGGGAAGCACTTAAAAGTGATTCCTTAAGAATATGGACGGCGTAAAAAGTTTAAAGATCATTGTAATTCTCAAAGATTTAAACCATATCTCTGGTGTAATACTCTGACAAAGACAATTTGAGGACAAAATGAGAGTGACAATTGACTTAAAATTCAATTGTCTGAGCTATATCTTAATATCAGGAGCTCTTTGAACTATTTCAATTTGCTTGAAAAACACAAATCTTAAAATAAATGCTTCCTTCGACAATAGTTCTTTGATCAGAAATATATTGATTCAAAAAGACAGATAAGAAGGAAACCCATTCAAATCAATCAAAGAAAACAAAAAACACGCAACAAACCAAATCAAATTTTATTAATGGGATTCAAAATCAGAAGTACACAAAATCAAAACAGCAAAATAAAACTTTTAGGAAATGATTTTGGCCAAAGATAAACTTGAGTTTTTGTATCCACTATCATCTCATTGTAAAATAAAGGAAGAACTAAATCATATAAAATATCATGTGTGAGCAAGTTCTTTTCTTGAGATAGCGATGCATAATATGTTACTTTGACCAAGCATTATTATTAAAAATAAAAGAGACTAAAAATAGGAAAATCCTCATTAAGATGAGTGCAGTCCTACTCGTGGAACCTTGGGTCAGGGTTGAATTGATAGTTCAAATTTACTTATCTCTTTACTTTCGATTTAAAATTTTCATGATGATATTGTGTTTTTGAAAAGAAATATTCAACGAAAAACAGAGAGAACAAGATTTAAAGTGGACTTCCCTGACAACATTCATATTATGGTTCTCTTGGTGTGCCCGCTTGTGTTCATAACTACATTATTACAAAGAGATAAAACTCAGAAATAAAACTAAAATAAAACCTACTCCTAAAACTACTCTAACTACTAAACAAATCAAAAATACTAAGTGAATCCATGCTTCCAATGTAGCCATCGGAACATATTCAATCCTGCGCGGCATAGAAAATTGAAAATCAGAATAAAAGAATGTAGTATTTGTAGATGAAAAAGAAATATGTCACGCTTACCTCCTATATGTTCATTTAAAAACAAAATAAGCACGACCTTACCATTTGAAACTCCTTGATGTATGAATCCTCCAACCATTCTGCAATCTTTTCGTGATATGGGTCATAATGGCATGGAAGAGTGTAAGTAAGTTTGGAAAACTTGTCATTATTATAGGGACCTGACATACCCATCAACCAAGGTTGAAGTGCCCCATCCTCCTGACAATTCTCCAAGTGTTCATCAATTTCTTCACATGAAATATCTAAGAGAATCATGTTATGCTTACTTCTTAGATATATAGGTAAAAACAAAGAAAGCACAACTTTATCTTTATTATGAAGATTTTTTGTATACGAATCTTCAAGCCAATCTAAAATCCTGTCATAAAAATTAGGATGCAAACTATGAATTTGATGAAATGGATATATCAATGGGGAACACATCATAAGAGGATTCATGACATCAATTAGATTATTGGTTTGAACGCTTTCTTTGATGAGATTGATTGTTTCAAAATGTGAAGCATAAACATTAAAATTCGAACTAATCAAAGAACAAATATGCAATGTAGAATATTCGATTTCCATAAGGATGAGTGCATTGTCTTTTTCAAAAATAAATCATGTAAAATCATTTTGCAACATGTCATTTTTCCATTCAAGTGATGAAAGTGAAAGAGCATCAAATCTGATTTGATATGTGTTATGTTTGGAATTAGTTTCACCAAATTTTGGCATATCGAAAAGATTGGATTGTAGTGGAAAAGAGTAAGATACCGTGGGTAAAGTATCAAATCCACCAGAATCTAAGAAGAGATCGGGATATAAAGATTAAAAGGAATCAGAAATAAGCACATGAAAAGAATATCTTGAGCTGTGATATTTAACAATGGTATTCTCAAGACATTCCTCTTCATTTTCCTTAAAACTTTCACTCTGTTTTGGTGATAAATTCTTCAACATAATATGATCATTTAAATTTATCTCTGGTACGATAGATAATTCAAAAATTTCATGGAAAACATCTGATCTTTCATGTTGATAAGGTACGATTTGTAGATGAGGATTTAATGTTTCTTCTTCCAATTGCAGATCTACATCTCTAATCAGTTTCATTTGAATGTTAGAATTCTTAAGATCATTTCCATCACCTAAGTCTTCTTCAATAACCGAATTTAAATACTGATTAGAGAAAGAGTTAGGAGAACGAGGACATTCACGTTGACCCAACATCAAATCTTCTTCCACGATGGTCGAGGACTGAAAATACAATTATTTAGAGGAAAAACCAATTTGATTATCAGTAAGAACATTTTCAATAGATTTTACCTCCCTTGCTTGTTCAACATTTTCGGATGGATCCCTCTCATCCTGTGAACACAATTCTTCTTGCAATTGAGTGATAGTATTTATAACTACTTCATCATTTGCGAACGAATATGACTGGATGCAAGCATCATAGAGGCGATTTAATAAAAATGACATGTCATCAAGATTAAATTTACAAAGAACATGATGGATTCTTGTCGAAAATCCTTTTGAAGATGAATCGTCATTGATTAGCAAAGTAATTCTTCACATAATTGATTGTAATCATAGATTTCAAAAGCATCTAAAAATTCATCTACAAATTGAAACCAATCAAAAATGTGATATGTTGGAAAAGACTCAAACCAACGTTTAATCCGACCCCTGAAAGTAAAAGAAAACAATCTGCACAAAACCTTTAAATCAGAAATATCATGCTTGATGCATTTACACCAAAACTTGTTAATATGGTCTTTTGCAGATACATTCCCCCCACCATCAAAGGTGAGTTTGGACAAGAGAGAGATTGTCTTGTTGGGAATATCAGGTAATGAGAAGTGGAAAGCATGTTCCAACACAGTGATTTGGGGAACCATGAGAAATTAATAAATTTGAAACAAAGACTCCTACAAGGCCAACTTGTCAGTCTAGCCCTCCTTCTAGCGCCATTTGTTGATGGGCGAAATTGATCGTCCGTCAACTGGAAGAGCGAGTCCGGTCCGGGGTTGTCTAAATAACCCAAGTCGTTTGGTGTAACTCTTTCTGATGGGTTTAATGGCTCCGTTAGTCAATCTAAGAATCCTAAAAGAAATGAATAAAAGAGAGATATAACTAACTAATTACTAAACACACTATATATATGTACATATGTTCAAATGCAACTATAGTAGTTGTATTTAAGAAGAAGATATACAAGTCTTATTTATTTACATGATTTACAAGATGCAAGTTTTAATCAAAGCTTATGAAAATCGATGTGAAAAATGATTGCTTCTAGGAAGCAGATAAAGAAAGCACATAAAAATATTTATTGTTTTTCTTTTATAAATTTAAAGAATCTTGCAAAAAAAAATTAATGAAACGTGAACATGTGGATAGTCAAAGTTGAACCATACATTCTAGTTTCAATGATATGTGAATGACAGAAAAATACAAAGAAGCTATCCTATCAATGAATTAGTGAGGTGTATCAAAGGATCTGCATGAGTGGTGAACATCCAACTGCCATGTCCAAGAGAGAAATCTGCAATGAACCTTATGATTGTTCTAAATAAATTCAGAACATGTATTGGCAGCTTAGGTTTTAATGACAAAAAAAGAAACAAAAACATATACCTGTGATCTCATAATTATACATGATTACAGCAAGATAAATCTAGAAGCAATCTATGCATTTTATCATTCACTTTAAAATTCAAAGATAAATCTTATTATTTAAATCGAAGATATAATCACAGCATTTGTATTTTGAGGAGAAAACGATAGATGGTATTTATAATATAAACCTCCTATACATCACAGATCATTTAATCTAAAGATATCAGACCTGCACATGTAACAGGATTAACAAAACATAAATAACAACATTATTTAAACAAAAGGCTAAAGCCAAAATGCATATATGTTGTTCTATTAAGTTTTTGGAATCACTTGTCTATTATGTAGTCCTGGAAGAAATTGTTTGGATAACAGACTTTAAAGATTGGAAAAATTAATACATAAATGATAATAATTAACCATGTATTGATAAAAAGGACTAAAGCTATTTAAATCAATGCATAATCAATTATTCAAAGAATATGAATATATTATAATGAAAATAAAACCATTTTACTTATAGGACAAAAGCCATTAAGCAACCTGGAATTCCATATTCTTCTTTAAATATTCGTCCATTCTCCCAAAGATTCCAGCCATCCATTACTCCATTTGAAAAGAAATAAAAAGTTTACAAAAACAATAATATACAAAAGAGAAAGGATTAAAATCCTCCTCTCCAATTCTTGGATCCCCCTGGCTCTGGTCTTTCTCATATATTTATAAAATGAATGCACAGTCTGGGCGTCACTATTAATTTCCGCCACCTGAAATTTGTCTCTAAAAGAGACCCAAGTATCTCTCAAATCGTGAATTTGTTTGGGAAAATCTCCATGCGGAAGGTAAATGGGTCCATTTTGGTTCTGGGTTTTCAACCGTTTCTTCAAATGCCTCACAGTTTGGCTGTAATTAGTTCTGCAAAATCGTATGTCTGATCTTGACACCTTTCCAAATTTTATCTGTTGTTGCTCATAAAATTATTTGTAGCAATCCAAAATTATTTTTGGATCAATCATCTTGAACATATTTAGATAATAAAATCAAGCCATGATCAGAACCATATCAAATATTTGATAATAGAAACCTGTGAAACAAAAAGAAACCTAAATTAATAACCTAAAAATTGTGAATAAAACAAAATCTAGAAAAATAAAAAATGAATTTAAACTAACTATAACTTATAAACAAACATTATTTATA
>ML784715.1:60546-96985 GCA_009831015.1 Picea engelmannii | reverse complement strand
TTATTTGATGAAGTATTGAACACATTATTCAAAATATTCAAACTTGCTAATGAGCAAAAGAATGAACACATAATCATAATTTAAACGAAAGTAAACATTTGATAAAAATTAACGTTTTTGTTTAAATTGAGATTTTTATGCTCTTTTCTAACTTTTGACATATACTCTTGTAATAAGTGTCTCATACTAAAGTGAATGTCCTAAGTATGTCTCAAAGCAAGCCAAGGAATGGAAATATTTGAAAAGGTTGATTCTGTAGCTCATTATAATTATCAAGATTCTAATAGGGGCCCTTTAAATTTTGTAAAAATATAATGGGAGTTGTTGGGGCCCAACAGTATGCCAAAGTGCACTAAGGCCTTTTCAAAGAAAATGATTATTGCATATTCTTCCTTGATTGTCTGTTTACAAGGAATGAGAATGGATATCTTACTAAACTTATCCATTACCACAAATAGATATTCATGTTCCCTCCTAGTTCTTAGCAAACCACTGACAAAATCCATGGAGATGCTCTTCCATGATCTAGTAGGTATAGCTAACGAATGGTATAGACCTTGCTTCTTATCATTGGGTTTTATAATACAACAAATCATTCATCCTCTAATAAGTCGAGCTACATCTTCTTGCATTTTGGGTCAGTATACCTACCTATATAAGTTGGCCACTATTTTCCCAACACCAAAAAGCCCTGTAACTTTGGAGGTGCGAACCTTTCTAATAAGTTGCAATCTTTCTCCTTTAGGAACACAAAGCTTATCCAACTGTAGAACAACCCATTTTGGATATGGTAGTAAGCCTTGCTATCACCTTCTTTTACACAAAATTGGTCTTGTAGCTAATGAAATACCTCTGTAATCCCTCATCTTCTATATATTCCTCTTTGATTGCACCATCATTGAAAGGCTCCATGTGCACAAGAACACCTAAAGCTATGATTTGGGTGTGGGTGGCATTGAAAGTATGTATACCAACTTATTAGTACTACCATTATTATATTTAATGATAAGATGGAATTGGTTTAAAAACCCCATTCACTTGCACTGTCTTGTTTGTTGAAGCTTACTCTGGTCCTACAAATATTGCAGTGTTCGATGATCAATGTGGATGATGGTTTCCTTACCCATCGGATAGTGCTTCCATTTCCTAACAACTTAAACCAAGGCATAGATTTCCTTGTCTTATGTAGGGTAGTTCAGGACTCCACCATGGTACATTTCATAATCATAGCTTACTAACTAACCTCATTTCATTAAGACTACTCATGTAGCATATCCACTTGAATCTATCTCCACTTCAAAGGGATTCTGCAAATTGGGCAATGCGATAAATGGTGCTTGAGTGATATTTTGTTTCATCTCTTCAAATCCTCTCGTTGATTCTTTCCCTGTTATAAACTCTTGGTGTTCAATGTTATGGCATGGAGTGGAGCACCCATAGCTAAAAAGGAGGATGTAAACTTGCAAAGGTGTTGTGCTACCCCCACGAAGACCTTGACTCCAGTGACATTAGTAGGAGTACCCCACTTGATGATGGTCTCCATATTTGCAAGATCAATCTCAAGTTCACCTCTTCTAATCACATACCCCAAATACACCAAGGACTAGTGGGAAAATTCATAATTATTAAGGTATACCAAAAAATATGCTTTTTCAAGGTCTCTAACATGTGTGTGAGATGTGAGATAGCTATTTACAGTTAGAGATAAAAATAAATACATCATATAATTACACTATTACTAATAAATATAGAAAGGGACACAATGCATCACTCACCCAACAAACAAATGCAGTTGATGCATTACATAAATCATAAGGCATTACCAACCATTCATATAGACCTTGCCTCGTATTGAAGGTGATATTCCAGGTGTCTTCTTATTTTACTTGTACATGGTTCTATCATGATTTGATATCCAACTTGATGAAGTACTTGGCATGCTATAGCTAATCTAGAAAATCATTGATCCTCGACAGAGGGTATCGATTCTTAAAAGTGATATTGTTTAATGATTTGTAGTCAATACACATTATCCATGTCCCATCCTTATTAGGCACTATGATGATTGGTGACCCACAAGGATAGGTACCTAGTTGAATTATGATGCAGGAGCATCGTTGGCAAGCACGTAGAGGTAGGACCACTCAGCACGTGGGAGTTCTTCCAAAACTTTAATGTTGGCAGTTGCAGCCGATTTTGAAATCTGCCTTAACTCAGCACCGGAATTTACCTTTGGAGGCATGCTTGAACCAGTGCCGAAATTTACCCTTTGAGGCACATTTTGAAAATCGCAAGCAGAGCGGGAGTTTCCATTACAGCTCTGGATTGAGACTGGTCTAAGATAGCCAGTAGATTAAGTTTTTAGAGTAGATAAGTAGGCAGTGGAAACCCTAAAAATCCCTCTGAGTTAAATAGATTTTTGATACACCCAGATAGGGTTAGTTGCAATACAGAGGGAGAGTAGTTGTAAGAGAACTATGAGTTAGCAGGAGATCCCAGTTTTCAGTGATTGTAAATTGAATGTATTTTGTAGCCATTTTGGCACTTGCAAATGTAACAGAAGGAAAACCGATCCAAATACATGGTGTGTGAACAGTGTTTGCAATTTCCTGTCATTCTGTTTTTATGAGAAAGTGAATGAATCAAGATAGGAGAGAATGGAACTATGAATGTTAGTTTTTTTTTCAGTTTCAATTGTTTGTCTTCATTTGAAGCTCTGCAAGGTGTGCATCGATCCTGAGGGGAACACAAGCAGATCGGGAGGAATTTCTCTATGAGAAACCCCTTGGATCCAAGTTATTGAGATCCCTTAGATGCAAGGAATGCACGGGAAATCGAAGTCTGCACCAGACGAAGCTCAGGAGGAATAACACTTCAGAAAGTGTTATCGAGATCTAGGAACCCATTTCCCAGGAGAAGTGAAGGTTGAAACCTTCGGGGACTTAGAAAATTTTCTAAGTCTGAGAGACTAAAATCTCAGGAGGAGGAGCATTATTGACCATCAAATCACGGTGGAGAATCAGCGGCCATCTGATTCGAGACAAGTGCGCAAGCATTAACGTTGCGTACGTCTAGGAGGGAAAACCCTTAAAGACTTGAACGGATGGTGGAGAGCCTCGAGGAGGAAATGCCAACATCTCGTAGGCCATTGGATCAAGTGGAACTGTGAGAAGGTTAACGGTAAGGGCCTTTCAACACCCAAAACTCAAGAGGGATAGTAGTCATCAATCCCCAATAGATCTGGACCGTTGGTCCATTTCGTGATATCGGCAATAGCGAGTTGGGAGGACATAGGTCCTTAACTCCCAAGACCCTGAATCAAGAAATAATGAGTCGCCAAGACAAGATTTACAGCGAGGGAGTGTTTCGTCATTTCGACGACCGGGAGGAGGACCGAACGGACTTCATGAAGGGTGAAGTCATGAAACGTGAAATGCCAAAGTGATCGCAACCATCATCCAAGAGGAGATCTGGGTCGTAGATCCCGCGTCATCACAATTTCGGGTTCGGGACTTGGAGGAGTCAGACATGCCTTCATGGTAAAGCTTGTGGTCACGGGCGTGTGGTCATGTGAGCTAGGGAAAGGGAGGGGCTAACCTCTATTATACCTCATCGGGGTTTCAGGACTTGGAGGAGCCAAGGACTCGTTGTATTGGAAACCCCGGACTCGCGAAACATGACACGCCTTTTAGGCTAAGCCTGTGGTCGCACCTACGGTCATGTGGAGTGGAGGTTCGCACCTAGTATTGGTTTGTGCAGGAAAAACACAGACAAGGGCCTGTGGACTTGGAGATAGAGGTTCCAGTTCGAAACTAGGAGAGTTTTTTTGGCTCCGAAATCAGAGATCCTGATCGAGAGGTCATGTAGCCCTTCGGGGGGATAGGGGGTCTGCATCAGGTGGTATCAGAGCATAAATTCTTCTTCTGTAGACTTCAGGCGAAAGAGAAAGAGAAAAGGAGGAGACAGAGAACTCGAAGTTGTACTCTGTGTGTGACAAGTAGTCAACACAATGCCCCCAAGGAGACGAGGAGAGGCACCTTTAGCCAACCATGTTGTAGAGAGGGAGATGCGATAAATTCATGCTAGATTGGAAACAATGGAAGCAACACAGAGAAGAGAACCTGATGCTCGAGACGTCAGTGATGCAGAAAGTGAAGAGTTTGAGGTTGAAGAAGCTGCGAGAGAGGAGGTTGTAGAAGAACGTTTGTTGAGAGCAGTTGTCAGGTTGGGAGGCAAAGCTAAGATAGAGGTTCCCATGTATGAGGGAAATCTAGATGTTGAAGAACTGTTGGATTGGAGAAAATCCATGGACAAACACTTTGACTATGAAGATGTTGATGAGGAGAAGAAGGTGAAGTAGGCAGTCACCAAGATAAAAGGGCATGCAGCGTTGTGGTGGGACGAACTGCAGGCTGAGAGGAGAAGTAAAGTCAAGCAGAGGATAAAGAGTTGGGACAGAATGGTAGGCAAGTTGAATGCTAAGTTCATACCCAAGGACTATCAAATCAATCTGTTCAAGAAGTTACAGAACCTGAGACAGAAAGGGATGACAGTTAAGGAGTACACCGATGAGTTCTATCGGCTGAACATCAGAACTGGACAAAGAGAGAGAGATGAAGAGAAAGTTGCCAGATATATAAATGGCCTGAGATGTGAAATATAGGATGAGCTCAACATGATGTCAGTCAGGAATGTGGAGGATGTTTATCAGCTTGCATTAGGAGAAGCTAACCAGAAAACAAATCCAGCGAGGAAGAGGTAGAAGCTCAGTCCCAAGAAAAAGCAAGGGATTTACCCATGACAGAACACATCAGTCTAAGGACGAGGCGGAGAAACTACACAATCACTTGGAATGAGGAGGAATTTCTCGAGAAAGACAGGGTGGTGGAAGAAACTCTTCTAGAGGAAGAGGCAGAGGAGGAATAAGATGTTATGCATGTGGAAAGACAGGACACATGTCTTGGAAATGCCCCAAGAAGAAGAAATAAGGAGGAGGAGAAGCTCACATTTCAGAAGCACAACGAAGATATGTTGAAGCAGAAGGAGAAGAGGATGGAGCATCCCTGATGTTGAGAAAAGTTCTCTTAAAGCCAGAGGCAGAAATTGAAAAGACAATGCAAAGAAACAGTCTCTTCAGGACAGCTTGCAAGACTAAGGACAAAGTATGCAAGGTGATCATTGAAAGTGGGAGCACTAACAACCTAGTATCCACAGATATGGTGGAGAAATTGGAGATGAAGACAACTACACATCCAAAGCCATACAAGGTCTCATGGTTGCAAAAAGGACACCAGGTAATGATTACTAAACAATGCTTGGTTGAGATTAAAATAGGAGGTTATAAAGATGAAATCCTATGTGATTTAATTCCCATGGACGTATGCCATATTATGTTGGGAAGACCGTGGCAGTTTGACATAAACGTCATTCATGATGGGAGAAAAAATACATATACATTGGAGAAGAATAGTAGAACACATATGTCGTTGCCAATAAAGGAGAAGAGAGTGAAAGAGGAAGCCATCACCAGCATACTTCTCATGAGTGGGAAGGAACTCCTGAAAGAGGTCAAGGAAGAGTAGGAGATGGAGTTTATTGTGGTAAGGAAACCCAGATTTATCCTTACAAGTACATCAATGGATGATTTTCTTGAGGAAGTTCAGGGACTATTGGATAATTTCACTGATATAGTGGTGGATGAGCTGCCAAACTCATTGCCACCCATCAGGAGTATCAATCATCATATCGAATTGATACTAGGAGAAACTCTGTCGAACAAAGAAGCATACAGATTGACACCTCGAGAGAATGAGGAGGTGAAGAGCCAAGTCCAAGAGTTTCTAGACAAGGGTTTGGTCAGAGAGAGTTTGAGCCCATGCGCAGTACTAACTATGTTGAGTCCAAAGAAAGATGGAGGATGGAGAATGTGCACAGACTCGAGAGCCATCAACAAGATCACCATCAGGTATCGATTTCCTTTATCGAGAATGGATGATTTAATGGATTGCTTAAGTGGAGCAAATTTATTTTCTAAGATAGATCTGGAAAGTGGATATCACCAGATCAGGATGAGAGAAGGTGATGAATGGAAAATAACCTTTAAGACAAATGAAGGTCTGTATGAGTGGTTGGTTATGCCATTTGGCTTAACAAATGCCCTGAGCACTTTTATGAGGTTGACGAATCAAATTCTAAAAGATTTCATTAGCAAATTTGTAGTTGTATATCTTGACGATATATTGACCTTTAGAAGGACTAAAGAGGATCATTTGAGGCACCTAAAGTTAGTAATGAGAAGGCTACAACAAGAGAAGTTGTTGATAAATCTAAAGAAGTCCTCTTTTATGAAGACAGAACTCATTTACTTGGGTTTTGTTATCTCTTCAAATGAACTGAAGATGGATCCAGAGAAGGTGAAAGCGATCATAGAATGGTCATCACCAAGAATCATGTTCGAGGTAAGGATCTTCCATGGATTAGCGAGCTTCTATAGGAAGTTCATCAAAGACTTCAGTGGAATTTGTGTGCCAATGATGGATACAGTGAATAAGAAGCACAAGTCTTTTAAGTGGACAGAGGAGGCCGAAAGGAGCTTCAATATATTGAAGGAGAAGATAACAAAATGACTGATTATGGTCTTGCCAAATTTTGAAAAGACATTTCAGGTAAGATGTGATGCAAGTGGAGTTGCAATAGGAGCAGTTTTGAGTCAGGATAACAGACCTGTTGCCTATTTCAGTGAGAAGTTGAATGAGACCAAGAGGAAATACTCCACATATGACAAGGAGTTTTATGCCATAATTCAAGCCTTGAAGAAGTGGAGACATTATCTTGTTCCACGGGAATTTGTCTTTTACAGCGATAACCAAGCCTTACAATTCATAACCAGGCAGGGAAAATTGAATCAAAGGCATGCGAAATGGGTTGAGTTTATGCAGAATTTTACTTTTGTCATAAAACATATTGTTGGAAATGATAACAAGGTCGTTAATGCATTAAGCAGGACATGTTTGATTCTGCAGGAATTCCAAATGAAGACCTTGGGATTTGAACACCTTAAGGATATGTATTGTGATGATACAGACTTCAAGGAAGCATATGAAGAATGTACAAACCCTGTGTTGAGAGATAGAAGTAAGTGGACAGAGTACATGATTCAGGAAGGACTGTTGTTCAGAGGAAATCAGTTGTGCATACCAAGATGCTCAATGAGGTATAATCTTCTGAAGGAGAAGCACAGTGGAGGATTGGATAGACATTTTGGCCATTATAAAACGTTTGCACAGTTGAGAAGTTCATACTATTGTCCAGGTATGAGAACAAAGGTGATAAAATTTGTGAACATATGTAGAATATGCCAACTTGCAAAGGGGAAAAGACAAAACATTGGATTGTATCAACCATTGTCAATACCAGAGAGACCTTGGGATGCAATAAGCATGGATTTTGTGTTGGGATTGCCAAGAACACAAAGGGGATTTGATTCCATATTTGTGGTAGTGGATAGGTTTTCAAAGATGGCACATTTCATCCCATGCTAGAAGATCAGTGATGCAACACATGTTGCAAATCTGTTTTTCAAAGAAGTTGTGAGACTTCACGGACTACCCAGGAACATTGTCTCGGACAGAGACACAAAATTTGTTGGTCACTTTTGAAGGACGTTGTGGAAGAATATGGGGACAAATTTTTCCTTTAGCTCAGCTTATCACCCTGAAACAGATGGGCATAATGAGGTGGTAAACAGAAGTTTGGGAAATTTAATGAGGATTTTAGTCACAGAGCATCATAATCAGTGGGATCAGATTCTGCCGCAAGCAGAATTTGCCTACAATGACTCACCAAACAGGAGTACTGGAAGGATCCCATTCCAAATACTATATGGAATGCAAACCAGGGGAGTGTCTAAATTGAGAGACTTGGAACAGGGTGAGATCAGAAGCGTTGGAGAAGAATATTTTGCTGTTGAAATGCATAAACTCTTTAGCCAGATCAGAGAACAGTTGCAAAGTTCTAACCATAAATACAAGCACCGAGTTGATCATCATCGTAGGGAACTTCAATTTGAAGTAGGAGATTGGGTTTTGGCACATCTCAGGAAGGAAAGTTTCCCTAGGGGAACATATAACAAGTTGAATATGAAGAAGATAGGACCCTATAAGATCTTAATGAAGTTTGATGCAAATGCCTATGATATTGAGTTGCCAGATGGTGTGGGAATTTCACCCATATTCAATGTTTCAGACCTGTATCCTTACAGGAAAGATGACACAGAAGGATCAGAAGATCAAGGAAAGATTCAGTGGGAGAAACAGATGCATGTGGCAGAAAAGCCACAGATGGAGAAAATTGTGGATCAAAGGATTGGCAAGAAGACGAGAAGGAAAACCTATTTTGAATATCTGGTCAAATGGAAGGGACACCAATCGAAGATTCCAGTTGGGAAAATGAAGTTGTCATTTAGAAGCTAGGAAAATCAGTGCAGGAGCTCATGGACAGGAGTCCATGAATTTTTTCAAGGGGAGTATGATGCAAGAGCATCGTTGGCAAGCGCGTAGAGGCAAGACACCTCAGCACGTGGGAGTTCTTCCAGAACTTCAACATTGGCAGTTGTAGCCGATTTTGAAATCCGCCTTAAATCAGCGCTGGAATTTACCTTTGGAGGCACGCTTGAACCAGTGCCGAAATTTACCCTTTGAGGCACGTTTTGGAAATCGCAAGCGGAGTAGGAGTTTCCATTATGGCTCTGGATTGAGACTGGTCTAAGATAGACAATAGATTAAGTTTTTAGAGTAGATAAGTAGGCAGGGGAAAATCTAAAAATCCCTCTGAGTCAAATAGAGTTTTGGTATGCCCAGATAGGGTTAGCTGCAATACAGAGGGAGAGTAGTTGTAAGAGAACTGTGAGTTAGCAGGATATCCCAGTTTTCAATGATTGTAAATTGAATGTATTTTGTAGCCATTTTGGCACTTGTGCATATAACAGAAGGAAAATTGATCCAAATGCATGGTGTGTGAACAGTATTTTCAATTTCATGTCATTTTGTTTTTATGATCAAGTGAATGAATCAAGATAGGAGAGAATGGAACTGTGAATGTTAGTTTTTTTTTCAGTTTCAATTGTTTCTCTTCATTTGAAGCTCTGCAAGGTGTGCATCGAGCCTGAGGGGAATGTAAAGAGATCGGGAGGAATTTCTTTGTGAGAAACCCCTTGGATCTGAGTTATCGAGATCCCTTAGACACAAGGAGTGCGCGGGAAATCGAATTCTTCACCAGACGAAGCTCAGGAGGAATAGCACTTGAGAAAGTGTTATCGAGATCAAGGAACCCATTTCCTAGGAGAAGCGAAGGTCTAAAACTTCGGGGACTTAGAAAATTTTCTAAGTCTGAGAGACTAAAAGCTCAGGAGGAGGAGAATTATTGACCGTCAGATCACAGTGGAGAATCAACGGTCGTCTGATTCGAGACAAGTGTACAAGCGTTAACGTTGTGTATGTCTAGGAGGGAAAACCCACGAAGACTTGAACGGATGGTGGAGAGCCTCGTGGAGGAAACGTTGACATCCCACAGGCCATTGGATCAAGTGGAACTGCGAGAAGGTTAACGGCGAGGGCCTTTCAATGACCAAAACTCAGGAGGGATAGCAGTCGTCGATCCCCAATAGATCTGGACTGTTGGTCCATTTTGTGATATCGACGATCACGAGTTGGGAGGACAGAGGTCCTTAACTCCCAAGACCCTGAATCATGAAATAGTGAGTCGCCAAGACAAGATTATGGTCGTCGAATCCTCAGAGGCTTAGGGTCGTTGATCTACAGCGAGGGAGTGTTTCGGCATTTCGGTGACCGGGAGGAGGAACGAATAGACTTTGTGAAGGGCGAAGTCGCAAAACACGAAATGCCGAAGTGATCGCAATCATCGTCCAAGGGGAGATTTGGGTCGTAGATCCCGCGTCATCATGATTTTGGCGTTCGAGACTTGGAGGAGTCAGATGTGCCTTCGTGGTAAAGCTTGTGGTCACGAGTGTGTGGTCACGTGAGCTGGGGAAAGGGAGAGGCTAACCTTCATTAGCCCTCATCGGGGTTTCGGGACTTGGAGGAGCCAAGGACTCGTAGCATTGGAAACCCCAGTGTCGTGAAACGTGATGTGCCTTTTAGGCTAATCCCATGGTTGCGCATGCGATCATGTGGAGTGGAGGCTCACGCCTCGTATTGGTTTGTGCAGGCAAAACACAGACAAGGGCCTGTGGACATGGAGATAGAGGTTCCAGTTCGAAACCAGGAGAGTCGTTCCGGCTCCAGAATCAGAGATCCTGATCGGGAGGTCACGCATCCCTTCAGGGGGATAGGGGGTCTGCATCAAATTACTCCCTACTCTAATAGTTGCTACAATTGTTTCTTTTTTCATCTGCTTCCAATATGGATTTTCTATACAATCCTATGTTTGGAAATGGAGATTCAGACAACAACTATATCTCATGCTCCACTTCCCTCTTAGGTTGTAACCCTTTAGGCTCTTGGAACACTTCTTTATGTTCTTGTCAGAGATCCTCCAACTAGTGTTTCTACTCTTTAGTACATCCCTCCAAATATGTCTTTGCATTTACCTATTCATCTACTTGTTGATTTTATGTTAAGAAGAGAAATACCTACTTGAATTGATTTCTTTACTTGGTTAGCACTTATCGTAGATATGTTAGAATTACCTTTGTGTTCATTGATTATGAAAGACTTCCCATCCTTGATCAAGTGGTATTGTTTTCTCTCCTCATGAGGATTACATCCCTCATGTACATGTAAGAGCTTACAAACACTACACCACATACATCAAGTGGTACTACATCTACCTTGATTTCATCAATATAGTTTTCACTTATAGAAAATTTGATCCAACACTACTTAGTGACCTTGAGATTTGCATCCTTATTTAGTCATCCCAATGGGTATGGGTGAGGATGGTCATGAACTTCCAATCCAAACTTACTTACCAAATCCTCTACTACGAGGTTGGCCTACAAATGAAAATCAAATATAGCATCCAACTCTATCTTCTTGACCTGAATCTTAATATAGAAGAGTTTAGTCATCTCCTTCTCTTTCTTAGGATGGAGGCTACTCAAGTTCACCTCCTTGAATGGAATTGTAGTGCAATCAATAATTTTGTATACATATAAGCTTCTCTCAACCTAGTTGTATGAATCCATGGCTAGTATGTCCTTCTTCTTGGCCTCCTTTTTGCAGTTCTTTGAATTCAGCTTTAGATGTCACTTCCAACACTTACCTTTGATATTGTTAGTCCCTAAAGTTGCACTCGACTGGTAAGGGCAAGCTAGGGCATCATTGATTTTATTGCAAAATTTTTTTGAGGGTTTTATGATTTGGTTTTGGTATAATGTTTGAAAACTGGGTCAAGTTTATAGCATGGCATGAAAATCAAGATTAAAACATTTCATATCCAATTAGCTGAATAATAGGTAGGTACATTGATGGAGTAAACCAATTCAAGAAAAAAGAAAGTGAAATCTTCAATTTGTCAATTTCACAAAGTTTAGTTTCAATGTATTATAAAGAAACAGGGGTATCAGCTTGAAATCATTACTTGAAAGGTTATCTCTACAGCAAAATCTTCACTATATAAATTAACATTCAAGAACCAAAAGCATCGCAATTTGAATAATAAATTCAAGCATGAAAAATGAAATAACAAAGTAGAAAAAAGAATATCTAACCATCCATATGCCTTTGTTATTAAGTGTCAATTGAACATACATGCCCTTTACAATAATCTCCACAAAAATTTTCTCTAGATCTCCAAATTTTCAACCCCCATATGGTTTGTCTTCTGTCTATTTAAACTATCTATAAAACTTCCAGATCCTATTATCTAGAACAACTTTAAATGACTAGAATAAAAAAGTATCCAGATCCTAAATTATTTCACTCAAAATGAGCTTCTACTTCCAAAATAGTCCACACCTCAATAGCTTGATATAAAAAGCATTGTCAGCATTACATTTGACTCTACAAAATAGGGATTTTGTTTGACTCTGTAAAGAAGATCGAAGTCTTAGCATCTCCTTCATCAAAACGAGTAATTATTTGCCATATCTCCTGGAGAACCTTTAAACAAAATTGTAACCAATCTTCATGTTACCTTTAGGATAAAATCGCAGCAATGGCTTTGGCGTTTTTCTGCTTGAGCTTCGTGGTTAACACAACATTGTCCTAGTAAAGTCTGAAATTGATTTCCTTGAGTTCCTTAAGCAATGCCCTTTGTTCCTTCTTCTTCTTTTTAAGTCTTTGAATTCTTTCTTGCTGACGAGCATTCCACTGTTCTATCTGCATCTTTTCCTTCTTTAATTGCTTTATGGTTTTCTGAAATTCTTTAATCTTTTCCTTATCAGTTCTTCTCTCGACCCTGAATCCTGAACAATCTTCAGAGGGTGAAGTTTCATTCAGATTTAAAGTAACACTAGGTTCCTTTTCTTTAACTTGGTATTTTGAGATTAATTCTGAGCTATGTTCTTCTTCAGAACTTGATGAATCCATAGCTCCAGGTACATCTGGTAAGCAATTTGATTCTTCCAAAAAATCATGTTTTTCTTCAGGGAATTCACTGATGTCTTTAGCCATCTCTTTAGCCTTAGCTAATCTAGTTGAAGCTCTTGTTACAGGGCCTGTAGGTGGTGTAATTTTTCCCTTTCCTTTGTTGACAGATTTCTTGGGAAATTGAGTCTTTTTTGCTCTTTTCCTGGTGCTTGCTTCAACATCCTCAGAATCATCTTCTATGATTATGGTGTTTTCTTCTTTAATTGTTGGATTGAACATTGCCTTTGAGTTCAGCCTATACTTATTAGTATCCCTAGTTGAATTTCTCTGAGGTTTTTGTGATACACACGCACCTTTATTCCTTTTTCCTTTGATTGCAATGTTCCTTTTGCTGGTCGATGGCATTTTAGACTTGACTGTAGTTTGAGCAATGAGATCATTATCTGACTCTGTCTCTTCTTTGACACCTTCCTCAGGAAGCATTTCAATTTCGGGCTCCCATCTAGGTCTCTTACTTCTGCTCTTCTTAGTTACCTTGATATCAGAGGATTCATCTTTCACAGGGTTTTCATCAAAAATATCTCGACTCTGTTTAACATTTTTCCTCCCTCTGCCCTTTTTCGGCTTATTGGATTGAGTGCTAGGTTTTAAGGATTCCGTGAGCCAATTCCAGGGCTTCTGTAATTCGTTCAGGGCAGACATGACTAGGGTTTTAATCAGGACTTGATGGAACAAACTGCCTTTGGCATTAGTGGAAATTGACTGCACTTTCTTGGACATTTTTGTCAAACTTTTAAGCAGGAAATAAGGAAGATTTAAAGGGTAGTCACTGTTTAGATGCATCAGTATTCTGATATGGTAGATGTAGACCAATGAAAACCTCCCTTCGCAGGTGATGTATCTGTGAATCACCACCAGAGCAGTGTGCCATTCAGGTCGAACCCAGCTGCGAGGTATGCCCCTTCTCCAATCTGGATTCTATTTATTTGGAAGGAGGAATTGATTTACAAATTCGGTAACCACGTGCTCCTTCTTCCACCATCTTTCCCCTCCAACCACGAGCATGAAAGCCTTGGCTATAGTTTGCTATGTCATCGGCATCAACATTTTACCGATTTCAACCTCGTGATCATTGAAGTTCGAAGAAAATTCCATTGAAACCTGCTCGTCATAACCTTGAAATGTGGTGAGGAACTCAAACCACCCGGCGTCTCTGAATCTTTGGGCCATCTGAGGGTAGGCTTCAAGAAGTTCGACACCTTCTGGTTCGATTCTAGCAACTTGACTGCTCCTCTTTGGCGCCATTAAAAACAAGCATGCAACCGTCGTCCTCGGGTTTCAAATTTAATACCTGCAATTGTTGGTATTCTCTGTTGCTTTGAATGAATACATGTATTTCTCCCTGCAAGGATGAATTAAAACAACTCGAACCGGTCACATAAAATAATCATTAAACAATAGGCGATTTTGAAATGAACCCTGCGTGCGTGCATAGCAATTATGTTCTGAACTTGTTGGATTTAAAAATGATTGCCAAACTTTCATGGGAACACACGAACTCTTAGCTCATGAATCTTGTCATCATAACTAAATCGGGATAGCAGGCGCAAGTTATGGCATGATTATTTGGTGGTACAGGAATAGGCTTATTCCCGTAGCGTGTTTGACAACTTGAAATTTGAAAATTCCAACGGCATAAAAGGAGACAGCTCCAATTTAAACAATGTTTTTCATATTCAAACTTAAATAAATTATCAAAGATTATAATGCAAACCATGAAACATCCAAAATCTAAAAATAGAAAACAACTGAAAACGGAAAATGAGGGATGGGTAAGGAGGGTTTAGGACAAAGGTTCCTCATTAAACGAAGACAAAATTAGAGACTAACATATATCAACATCAATATTACAATGGTTGTAGTGGTTGCTTGTATTCTTGAATTGTTGTGCAGTGGCTAATGTCCTCTTATCCTTTCCTTTCCACTTCTTCTTTCCCTCCTTGAAATTGTCTTGGTGGTATTTATGTTTGGTACATTTAGTTTCCCTTTCTTCTTGTTAATATTCTCCAAATACTATGCTGGCACAAGGGCCTCATTAATGATCCTAGGTTTTAAATGCACCATTTTCTTCTTTAAATGACTTTAGAGATCACCTAGATACTTGAGGATTACATTTGAGTTTTTGGAAGATATTCCAAACATAATGGATATTTTTTTGAACTCAGCGATGTACTTTTGTACATTGTGCCCTTGCTTCTACCAGAAGTAATTCCAACAAATCCATTAGTCCACTACATACTCAATAAAGGTAAAGCAAGGACTTAATGATGGTTTTAAACACCTCTCACTTAGCTTGATGGATCACCCATAGCCTAAGAATCTCTTTGTGGTTTTCCCACCAAGTATGGGTATGGATCTCTAACTTCAGTCAAGCAAATGATATATAGTGTTCTTCTCTAGTGTTATGAAATAGGCTTATGACTATTGTAACCATTGATTCAACTTAACAACACCAATCTCACCTTGATAGGGTTTGATGTCCACTTCCATTTTCCACTTTAAATGGATATTGGTAATAAGTGATATTGGAACTTGGTCTCTCTTTCTCTGGCTCCTTTTCTAGATCTTCTTTGACTCCAGATTTCCCATTTGAGCCAAATTTCAAGTTAGAGCTACCAAACTTCCCAAAAGGTTCAAAATTGTTCTCTAAACATTCCATTAGGATCGTCACGTTGCAAGAGATGTTAGTGACATGTGCTTCCAACATTGAAAATATCTCCTTCAAATAATCCCTTAGATTGTTACTATACTCATTCACCCTTGCTAGGGTTTTGAGACTTCTTTATTTAAACTAATTTTTGGATCATTAAGAAAATTTTGAGGTTAAAAATGGGCCTCAAAACAAAAAATGTACTATCAAAATAAATTTTAAAAGAACCAATAGGATTCAAGATAATGATGTCAACCATAAGGGTAAATATTTTTTGAGGGAAAGAAAGAAAAGTATTTTTTTAATCGTATTTTCAACTTATCTCCTTATAGGTTTACTCAAATTTCAAGTTTAGGCACTCGTTGGATGCGGAATCAAATTTTGCATCCAAAGCGTGCCCACTCTACATACTTTTTATAGACCCACTATGAGATAAACTAGAAATACATGAAAAATATGCATTCAATAAACATGTTTCTTCGTGTATTTCCAATTTATCTCACTGTGGATTTATCAAAAGTATGCATAGTGGGTACTCGTTGGATGTAGAATTTAATTCAACATCCAATGAGTTCCTACACTTTAAATTTGAGTAAACCTATAAGGAGATAAGTCCAAAA
The DNA here is from genome assembly GCA_009831015.1 of Picea engelmannii. Taxonomy (NCBI): domain Eukaryota; kingdom Viridiplantae; phylum Streptophyta; class Pinopsida; order Pinales; family Pinaceae; genus Picea; species Picea engelmannii. Next base: position 81,107 of record ML784715.1, on the reverse strand, counting down.
TATGATTAAAAAAAATTAGTTTTCTTTCTTTCCCTTTGAAAATTAATAACTCTCATTTTATTATTTTAACTATTATTTTATTATTTTCCTTAGGAGGCCCATTTTAGACCTCAAATTTCCTCTAATACCTATAATTTCCCACTAAAACCCCAAAGAAAATTTCTTTAATACCAATATAAATGGTAAACTATTGTGGATATTCCACTAAGATAGTTTGTTATAACATATCTTACAAATTTATGCAAACTCTTTGTTATGGAGTGTTTTCTTTAACATTAAGATTTAATATTACTAGTTTAGCACACAATACATTGAAATAAACCAAGGTTTAAATAAAAGAAGCTAAAATAAATACCACATGATCCACACAATAAGCACATGATGTACCTTGGGAAACCAAATGTGGGAGAACCTGGCCAAAAGTTGAGGATTGTGCCTTGCTCTTTTCTTCTAAGTGATAAAATGCAAATACAAACAAGGGTGAACTCATTATGGAGTTTCCATGGACACTATGGCCAATATGACTGCTATAGAATCTTCTACTTCATCTATTCTGGTCCAATATCCCACTCCCTTTCTCTGCTCAACCATGGAACAATAAATCAATATAGCAAGAATGGAACCCCTTCCTTTCCTAGTGGTCCAATATTTAACATGCCATGATGATCATTTAGGATTCAGGTTAGGGATTTTGTATGCATCAACTCCCGATTGGGGTTAAGGTTTTTGTATTTCTCAACTCTCAATTAAGGTTAGGGTTTTAGACCCTCTAGAATCTTCTTGGAGCCCACACATGACTTAGTGACATGGAATCCACTTAGTACAATGGTGGTCAATAGGATAGGTCAACTTGTAAGAGGCATGCCTTCCTCATACAAACTTCGATTGAGGTGGTATTTGCCGCATTAGAAAGCTTTCAATGTGTAGAATAGAATTGAGAGGTTGGGAACTTCATCCACAAATTTTTGACCCCCAAAATGATCTTTAAATGCCTCAAACAGACTCTAGAAGTTTTAGGACCCCAAATCACCAAAACAAGACCTACCCCTAGAATGGACCCTACAAACCTTTAGCTCTAACTTTTCCACCTAGAAAGTACCAAAATAGATGAAAAATTATATAGTGATCCATTTTGGATGAATTTTTTTGTTGGAGGAAGCAATTCTAGGTTTTCACATTACTCTGCATTGATAAGAGTATGAGTAGGCCTGGATTGTTATTCTTGATTATCATTGATTATCATGTACAATGTTGATAAGATTTATTTCGGGTATAGGTTGCCCAATATGTAGTGTTTGGTTGAAGAATGTGTTAAGTTACAATATGAATGATATCAATTATAAAATTATCCAGTCATCAAAGTCAAAGAGTAAAAAAATAGGCTACCTTTATAGACCTTCGTGCTAAATTGATAGAATAAAAGCTTTGAAGCATTTTAAGTGGGATTGAGCTTTAACGCATTTGAATTGAGATTTATATTTGGTTAAGAAGAGTCCCTAAGTTGGTTGAACTTGATGAAACTTGTACCCAATTTCTGTTTGATAAAAAAGACAATTTCCTACATTACAAATTTAGTGATAAAGGTCACTCAACTTCAAATCCAAGTTTATACAACATAGATTGTGAAACAAAATGACAATGATAAAGGAAATAAGTAATTATTTATACAACATAGATTGTGAAACAAGATGACAATGATAAATGAAAGAAGTAATTATTTATGTGTGAGTAGGCCTTCTAAGCAATCCAGGCCATGCACTAATGTTGATTCTCAATACTACCGCCCGCTATTTTATCACATAGTGGATGCCTATGTCTCTCTCTTTAATTAGTAAGTGTAGTAGTTCACAACTTTAATATATTTTTGAATTAGACTTTACAATGGGGTCCAAAACTTTTATAAGTGACTATAGTTTTCACTGTAACATTATGTGTAAATATTTCAATAAATTATATTATTTTTAATTTATATAAAGAAAATAAAATATTAATAGATGATTTTGGTGATTTTTTATGAAATTAGTTATTTACAAAAATTCAAAGATGGATTTTTTTTCTCAATCCATGATCCAGGAGGATCTCGGTGACCAATCACCTTTTCCAACTGGCTCAAAACAATGTTTTTGGAAACTTATTATTTTTAGCAGTTTTTTGGTTCTTAAACTTCTGGGGCCATTTTGAGGACCTAAACGTCATTTTTTCGCGATCAGGAACCTTAATCATAGTTAAAGGCTTTGATTGAGCCCCCTAAATACCTAAAGGCTTTGATAGCTAAAGGATTTGATTGAGGCTTTGATTGAGCCCCTTAAATACCTAAAGGCTTTGATAGTTAAAGGCTTTGATTGAGTTCCTCATCAATACCTTTCCAACGAGCTATTGTGCGCCCTAAACAGAGATTGCATGCAAAAGTTACGACCCCGAGAAATTGATGTACTAACTTACCCCAATGGGGCCCACATTACTTTTGGTGCTTCATCTCCTAGGGTTAAGTTTTTGGATGTCTAGGGTTTTGGCATTCATGCTTATTGTAAAAGTGTATTCAAACCCTCATTGTACTCATCTTCTTGCGAGTGAGCGTAGCCGTCACATCTCTTCTCAGAGATAAGTTGCCACCATTCTAGCAAGCTTGTTTTCAGTCTGCATTTTACAGTTTTCAACATATTTCTTATTTAATACAAGTCAAGTTTTATTGTATCTTTTTTATTGTTTACCGTGTCTCCGTGTTAGTGTTATAAATATGTGGTTTCATTTCATTCTGCTCCTAAATATGTATCAATGGTATCAGAGCAGTCTGCTCCTTATTGTTTTTCTTTAATGCATGTCTCTGATGCGGTCAGGGTATAGAAAGTTAGGTCTTGAGCTTGTTTTCCTTGAGGAAAATTGCTCTCACACGCCCAAGACATTGTCCATGGCGGTCGAAAATAAAGATGACGAGACATGAGATCCTTTCAAAATGTTGCTTAAGGAAGCCCTTGAGCGATAGAGGAACGAGATGATGAACAACTTTGCACAAATCCTTCAACGAATGCCGACAAGTGACACATCCACCTCAAGCGAAGGCGTTGCCCCCTTCAAGGTACAGATCAATTTTGATATCGTATATTTGAAGGTCAAATAGATGCGGATGTCGTAGATAAATGGTTAAACCTTCTAGAAGGGTACTTTTCTGTCCACAACTTTTTCGATAGAGAAAAGATTACATTTGTGCTCCTTAAGATCATCCCCCATGTCAAAGATTGGTGGGAGACTTTCTGTGAGCAAAAGAAAATAGAGGAATCCACATTATTTGTAGTTGCATCCATTTGGGTTTCCTTCAGGGATGTTGTTAAGGAACAATACTACCCCGTTGGAAGTTATGACGACTTGTATACAAGATGGACCACACTGGGGAAGGAAAGAGACCAAACAGTGCTAGAGTTCACCAATGTCTTCCATACCTTGCACACCAAGTTGGTTATCAAATATTCTAAGTCACATCTTGTGCTCAAGTATCGTGTCGTTCTGCATAGATACATCTAGAAGGAAATGGAATTTTTGTACATATCATCCTTGGGTGTGGCCTATTGATATGTCGTCAAAATCGAGCAGAAGCTTAATCAAAAGACACGATAGTTTGGGTTTGAGAACCCCTCACAGCATAAGCAGGGCAAGGGCGGCCCCAACTCACAAAACAAAGTACAAAGAAAAGATGGGCAACCTCAAGACAACCAGTCCAAGCTGCAGGCAAAGGACAATGGAAAGACGAAGAAAGATACCAAGAAGTGGTGCGACTTCCATAATATCCCCTGGAATAAAACTTTTGATTGTCGCTCAGAGAAGTCATTGGTGGCTAAGGTAAAATCCTCTGAATCATATGTGGGTTCCGACTTTGAGTCAAAACCAAAAAAAGGGGAGACAGATCATTGATGTGGAACCTAGTGCCACCGTTGCTACCACCAAGATTCAGTTTGGTGAACATGATGAGCCAAAGGAAGGCAAGCACCTCTTTCATTCATAGATGTGGGTGAAAGGCACTCTGTTACACTTCATCGTTGATAGTGGTAGCCAGAAGAACCTCATCTCAGTAGAGGTCATCAAGTGGTTAGCCTTGCCGATAACGATGCACCCGTAACCCTACACTATCAGATGGCTCTGTCAAGGAAGCAATCTCCGCGTCAACCAACAGTGTTGCATGTCATACGACATCAAGCCATTCAAAGATGAGGTAATGTGTGATGTTGCTCCTCTTGAATTTTCTGATGTTCTTATGGGCCAACCTTATTTATGGAAACGTTATAACGTATATGAGTCTAGGCCTCGCAGTGTTATTATTACTTTGAACAGGAAATTATACAGGATACCCGAGGTAGTCCCACCTAGTGTTATTTCCTTGATCTATGTCAAGCAATGCAAGAAGGTCATTTCTTAGACCGAGAAGTTCGTCTTCTTCATGATTTTCTCTCGGAGTGAGCGAAAGGTTGCAACCACATCCATGACCTCTGCGACCGACCTCTCCACGCAACAGAAGCAAGTGGATAAGGTCGTAGAAGAATACAAAGACATCTTCTCATCACCTATTGGGGTACCTCTACACTGTCAGGTCAAGCATCCCATCGATCTGACCCTAACGCACCGCTACCCAATAGGTCAGTCTATCACCGCTCTCTGCTAGAAAATGAGGAGATCAAGCGTCAGATCCAAGAACTGCTCCACAAGGGGCACATCCGACCTAATTCATCACCTTGTGGAAGATTAATCGTGTTGGTGCATAAGAAATACGTGACTTGGCGACTCTGCATTAATTACCGAGCCCTAAATAAAATCACAGTCAGGAACTAGCACCTGATTCCCCGAATCGACGATCTCCTTGATCAACTCAAGGGAGCCAAATACTTCAGTAATATTGATCTAAAGTCTGGCTACCATCAGGTCCCAATAGAACAAACAAATGTATGGAAAATTGTCTTCACGTCAAAAGAAAGTCTTTTTGAATGGTTGGTCATGCCCTTTGGTTTGACAAATGCCCCAGCAACTTTAAAGAGGATGATGGAAAATATATTGCAGATTTTCACTAATTCCTTTATGGTGGTGTATTTAGATGACATCCTCATCAACAACAGGAATTGGACAAAACACTTGCAGCATATTCAACAGGTTTTGCAGACTCTGCGACAACAAAAGCTATATGCCAACTTGGAAAAATGCTCCTTCGGCATGGGAAAGGTCCAGTACCTAGGCTACATTGTTGATGTGCATGGTGTGCATGTTGATACAACCAAGATCCTAGTCATTTTTGACTGGACAGCCCCAACCATGCTCATTGAGCTTTGGAGTTTCTTAGGCCTTGCCAATTTCTATCGCAGGTTCATGTTGGGATTGTCCCATATCACATGGGCTCTCATCCAAATAACCAGGGGTGGTGACAAGACAAAATTTGTGTGGGGATTATCATAACATAAAGTATTCGATGATATGAAGCAGCGCTTGTGCTTAGCCCCAATGCTTTCATTACCTAACCTGCAACAACCCTTTGAGATCGAGACAGATGCTTCAGACTATGTTGTGGGCGCAGTTATCACTCAGCACGGCCACCTCGTAACCTATCATAGTGAGACACTATCAGATGTCGTCCGTAAGTACCCTACTTACGACAAAGAAATGTAGTACTCCATTTTGCAAGCATGTCACCAATGGAGGCATTACAATCTCAGGAAGGAGACAGTCATCCACACTGATCATAAGTTGTTGCAATTCATGCAGACACAAGGAAAATTGCAGAATGACCGCCATCAGAAGTGGTCCAGATATTTGCAGCATTTCCACCTCAACATCAAGTTTAAAAAAAAAGTACCAACCGAGTCATTGATTTCCTTAACCGACCTCCAGTCGCGACATTCACCACAGTGATAGATTCTTGCGTATGGCCCCACCTCTATGAGACAGATCCTGACTTCGCCAACACCTGTCATATGTTGGGTGCAAACATAGTTGCCACTAATTTCCATCTTCAGGACATGTTGTTCTCCCATATGGGCCATCTCTGTGTTCCATAAAGTGAGTGAGTGAAGCTAATTTGGGAATCCCACTACATTTGGGTGGCAGGACACTTCAGCGTGGAAAATACAATGGCAGTGTGGCAGCGACATTTCTACTGGCCGAAACTACAATAGGATGTCATCAAATATATTTGGTCATGCATTGCCTGTGCTATTGCCAAACCAACCACTGGGAAGAAATGCCTGTACACTCCTCTACCTACTCCCGATAGGCCCTGGGAATCCATCTTAATGGACTACATGTCTGGCCTTTCGTCCACCAAGCGAGGAAATGAATGTGTTTTTTTGGTTGATCGCTTTTCCAAGATGGTGATTATGTCCGCTTGCAATAAGAGCATCACAGCGGAGGCCACTACCAAGATCTTCTTTCAACGAGTGTGGGTACACTTTGGGATCCCACAAACCATTATCTTAGATTAGGACTTTGGTTCCTCATTACATTCTGGTCAAGCTGTTGGTCACTGTTGGACACCAAGTTCATAAAGTCCACTACCTTCCACCCCCAGACGGATGGCCAAATCGAGGTTGTCAACTCTATGATCGTTCACATCTTGTGCATGTACAATTCCAAGCACCTCCGCACCTGGGATGAGAGTCTTCCCTATGTTCAACACAACTACAATAGAGCCATACATAGCTCAATCGACCATAGCCCCTTTTAGGTGGGGTTGGAGATTTGAATCATTGGGTCCCATGGATGTTGCACTACCCCTTGCGGCCACCCAGGAAAACTTGTCGCATGCTCCAACTGAAGCTGACAAAGCCATATGGTTAATTGAGAGGATCCAACACATTCTCCAACAAGTTCATGATATTTTATAGAATTCCAATGCCAAGTACAAGCAGCGCCAAGTACAGTATCACCATGATCAACACCGAGTGCCACACCAGTTTCAGGTGGGAGACAAAGTTTGGTTGCACTTGCAGAAAGAACGTCGTACAGGGCCTCATCGAAAGTTTTGTTCATTACGTTATGGACCTTACACTATCACCAAGGTGGTGGGTAACAATGCTTTCGAGCTCAACCTTCCCCCCTTCCTTGGATTGCACCCAGTGTTCAATGTGGACCTCCTTCAGCCTTATTTTTCACCATTATTGGACACCTCGAAGATAACAGAACAATTAACACCAAAAGAGATCATCTCTGACTGCATGGAACATGCATCCACTGAATATATCATGGACATATGGGTCAAGGACACTCACCAGCAGAGGACCCAACTTTATTGGGTTGTCAAAGCAATTCAACTCCTACACCAAGGCAAGTGCCTCACCTGGGGCCAAATTCAACAGAAATTTCTTCATTTGATGGGGGCACTCAACACAATGGAGACCATTGCTTCATAAGGGGGGAGGATTGATCCAGGAGGATCTCGGTGACCACACACCTTTTCCAACTGGCTCAAAACTATTGTTTTTGGCAACTTACTATTTTTAGCAGTTTTTTGGTTCTTAAACTTTTGAGGCCATTTTGAGGACCTGAACGTCGTTTTTTCGTGATCGAGCACCTCAATAATACTCAAAGGCTTTGATTGAGCCCCCTAAATGAAGATCATCGTCAATACCTTTCCAACGAGCTATCGTGCGCCTTAAACAAAGATTATATGCAAAAGTTACGACCTGAGAGATTGATGTACTAACTTACCCCAATGGGGCCCACATGACTTTTGGTGCTTCATCTCCTAGGGTGAGGTTTTTGTATGTCTAGGGCTTTATCATTCATGTTTATTGTAAAAATACCTTCAGAGCCTCATTGTATTCATCTTCTTGCGAGTGAGTGTAGTCATCACATCTCTTCTCTGAGATAAGTTGTCACCATTCTAGCAAGCTTGTTTTCAGTCTGCATTTTACAGTTTTCAACATATTTCTTATTTAATAAAATTCAAGTTTTATTGTATCTCTGTTATTGTTCACTGTGTCCCTGTGTTAATGTTATAAATCTATGGTTTCATTTCGTTCCGCTCCTAAATCCAGATCAATCCAAAACCATGAATGAACGAGTTAGAATAAATAAATAAGTGGAGTATTCATGGTTTCAATTTACCCATTTCTAATTGGAGCTATAAATTAGGCACACCATTAAATTTTTGTAGAGTGGATAATGTTTTCTAACTTTTAGTAAGGTATTTAGATACATAATATTATGGATGAGATGGCATATTAGTTTTTTTAGGTAAATAAAATATGACTTATTACATTGTATAAAAATATTTAAAAGACTAACTCGGAGATTTTTGTACAATGGATAATGTTTTCTAACTTTTACTAAGGTATCTAGATACAATTATTATGGAATGGGATATTAGTTTTTTTAAAGTAAATAAACTATGACTTATTATAATAATAATAATAATAATAATAATAATAATAATAATAATCTATTTTTAAGGTCACGACCAAGCCACACCAAATTGGTGTATGAGACCCCCTTGTTTGTGGGACAAGGGACCCCCCTCCGCCCAACGATTTGACTAGTAAAGTCTACGGAGGTATACATACCCTACCCCCCTCAAGATTTGAACTTGTAACCTCTTAAGAGGAAACACATGTTCTTAACCATTAGGCCCACTCACGTTGTATTACATTGTATAAGTTAAAAGAAGAACTCAACGATCCTTTTAGCTCAATGAGACGGATCTTACACATCCAAAACACCATTATAAAGGAAAACCAATTTATTATTGTTTTCATATGGAGTATTAAGATTTGTAAAACATTGTTTATAGGTTATTTTTATATAAGTTTTTAGGGAATGTTTACAACTATTTTTACCAAAGACATTATATCCATGGATCTATTTCTACCAAAGACATTATATCTTATGGAAAATATTGAAGTAAAAATATTATCATATATCATTATTATTTTGTTATTCGAAATATTTTTTTACGTTTTTATTGTAAAGAAATAATTTATCAGTGAATAATTAAAAAATATTAATTAAAAAAAAGTTAAAGATAAATACATTTACAATCAATAATTTAAAATTAGTGTAAATTTATCTGGATTTATCACAAAGGGAGAAGGATCAAAGGTGCAAATTTTTTTCAAGGATTTGATCCTTTTTATTAACGAACAAGTTGTATCTCTAGATTTGACTATAGAATTTTCCACTTGTAATTCACATCACTCAATCACTTAACTAACCTATACAATAATATATATATATATATATATATATATATATATATATATATATATATATATATATATATTGAATAGATATTTTTATTATTTATTTTATTTATGGCTAAAATGTCACATGTCAACTTTATATTAAGTACCTAATGAATTACAGATATTCCTCATTTAATTTTTATTTTTATAATTATCAATTTTATTTTTTTTACAGGAATGGGTATGGGATTGTATTTAGTTCTTGGCGTAAATGCCTTTAGTCAGGTTACAAAATGTGAGGAGAGGCCCAACTTTCCTTTACAGCGAGGATCTCAAAGTCCCAAATACTCATAAACCGAAGGTTTCTACAAATAGCCAACGACTCAATCTCCATTATTCTCCCTAACTTGTGTATACAGACGAATTAGTTCAGTAAAATGCGGAAAAACATGAGAGTACAGAAATCTCTTAAGGAATGGGATCCCAATCTTCGTCCCTGTCTCTTAGAAGGGTGTCGACTGAAAGAAGAGTTGCTTTGTTGGCTTCTGCGTCAGCGTCCTTGTTATTCTCCCTCAGCACATGGAAGAAATTTATACTCTGGAAGGATTTAGTTAGGGATTTGATTCTTGTCGCCAGTCTTGCTAATCTGAAGTCTTTGGGAGCAGAATTGTCCACTATAACTTTTATAATGGACTAAGAGTCACCAATTATATTAACCTCTTTGACTTGCTTGAGGCCTTGGAATAGAGCCAGTGCTTATGCTTGGATGTTGGTATTGTGGCCCAAGCCCCAGGCGAAGCTATGCTCAATTCTTCCTACTGGATTCTTAATGACACCACCTACACCAACTTTTCCGGGATTGCCTTTGGCTACCCCGTCGAAGAGAAGAGTATGTTTAGAATGGTTATTCAACCAGGCTGAAAATTCTTTTTCCTTGAGTCTAATTTTCCATTCTTTGCTTGGCTTGCTTTGTCTCGCAGATTGTACAAACTGGAGGCCCAACCTTTCTCCCCATTCAATATTCTGCTGACTTAAATTGGTTTCCTCAAGCTGATTGCCCAGGCTTTCTTTCAGTTGGTTTTTGATCTTGATCGAGACAAGCTTCGCTTCCTGCACTTGAACTCTGAAAAATCTCTTGTTCCTTTCAAGCCAGATTTGCCAACAGACGATCTTTGGCAAGGAGAGCTAGACCACCTTGAAGCTTTCATTTTTTGGAAGTACCCCTGGGTAGTTGCTCAGCCAGGTAGAAAACAGGTCAGCGATGGAGGTGGGACAGATAAGAGCATTTCTCCAGGGGCCCAGAGCCTCGTTCCAAATCTCTTGAGAAAAATTACATTCCAACATTAAGTGACAGAGATTCTCTGCATTTTCTAGGCACATTATGCATCGGGAAGGCCCTTGGAGGCCTCTTTTCTTCAATTGATCCCCTGTCAGGATTCTATTGTGGCACATGAGCCAGCAGAAAAAGTTGATTTTAGGAATTGTCTTGTGGACCCAAATCCCCTTCCAAGTCGCAGGGTTAGGAGGGACGTGGGGTTGTTCCAGCAGTTTTGCATAGCCAAGAGCCATTGTGTAGCTGCCCGATTGGGATCCCCATCCGCGTTTATCTTGTCTCCTAGCGTGAATCGGGGCCATGCCCTTCAGGTGAGTAAAAAATGTTTCACAGTCTTGTTTCAGCCCCAAAGGCACCTAGAGCTTCTTCCAACCAATCCAGTTGCAGTCTTCCCAACAAGAGATATCCCACAGCGTGATGAAGCCGACGTTGACCATCCAATCCCGAAGCACGTGCAGCGAGCTGATTTCGGCGAGTGGGGGAGTGTTCATGATGTTGTCTTCCCAGATGTTAATAAGCTTGCCATTACCTGGAATCCAATACGCATGGAGTTTTATCAATGGGGTAGCTTTGACGCAGAGATTTAGGAGATGCGATCCATTTTTTGGAAGGGGGTTGTCAAGACAACGTTTCCTTTGACCCCTGAAATATTTTTTCCACAGAACAGTTTGTGCCCAGCCAGGCTTTGGAGCGATAATTCTCCATATTTTCTTAGCTCCCATTGCCACATTTTGAATGTTGAGGTCTTTAAAATTTAGTCCGCCTTCCAACAGGGGCTTGGTGACTTTGTCCCATCTTACCAAGGGGATTTTCTTTTCGTTGTGTACCGCCTTTCCAGAAGAACTTACGGATGTAATCCTCCATTTTCTTGAGGATACAGATAGGAGCCAACATGACAGAGAATTGAAAGATTGGGAGGCTACTGAGAATAGCCTTAATAAGCACTGTTTTACTAGCATGGTTGAGCCAAGAGAAGCCCCAGGCCTGAATCTTGAGCTTGAAATTTTCTAAAAGAGGGAGCCAGTCTCTGCTAAAGGCAGCCTTTTGGAAAATTGGAAGGCCCAGGTACTTGAAAGAAGACCAATTGGAAGAGGCCACAAAGCTCAAGCACCTGGAAATGGCATTGAGGGTGCTGACAGGAACATTCCAACAGTAGATATGACATTTCCCTTTATTTAGAATACTTCCCATTGCATCACAGTAATCATCCAACACTCCTTTGAAGCGAGAGGCCAAAAGCAAATTGGCTGCACCCAGCAACAGAGAATCGTCGGCGAACAACGCATGATTAATATTTTTGACTCCTCTTGCAATGTTTAGGCCCATTATCTCTTGGTCTAGTTGTTTCTTCTCCAAGTAAAAGCTTAGAACAGAAGCTTGGAGAATGAAGAGGAGGGGGGAAAGGGGGAACCCCTGACGAAGCCCTCTTGAGGCTTTGAAGAAATTTGTTGCTCGCCCATTCACCAAAGGAGCGATCCAAGGCTCATAGATACAAGACCGAATCCAATTGATGAAGTTATTCCCGAATCCAAACTTGTGCAAAACATCAAAGAGAAAACTGTGTCTGACACGATCAAAGGCATTTGCAAGATCAAGTTTGACGACCATACCCTTTTCTTTTTGAAGCAGACTTGAGTGTATCGCCTCTTGTACTAAGATGAAGTTGTCCCCAATCTGTCTCCCATGAACAAAGCCCCCTTGATTCTCAGGGATAATAGAAGGGAGGAAACTTTTCAATCTATTGGCTATCACCTTTGTTATCAGCTTGTAATTGATATTACAAAGAGATATAGGGTGAAATTTGTTGAAGGCATTGGCTCCATTTTCCTTAGGGATGAGGGCAAGGAAGGAAGAATTGGTGTTGCCCCCAATTTTCTGACAGGCTTGGGATTTCAAGACTAGTTTATGCAGAGACTTTTCGACTATCTGCCAACAATTTTGGAGGAATCTGGCAGTAAACCCATTTGGTCCGGGGGTTTTATCGGGCTCCATGGCAAAGAGGGCAGCCTTAATTTCTTCTTTAGTTACCTTGGCTTCGAGAATCTGATTCATTCTATTGGTGATCTTTGAAGGTACCACATCAAGGAACTTGGAGTTCTGGGCCCTCTCCCCTTCTTCGTTGTAAAGGTTTTTTAAATGGGAGGATGCTTCCCTTTTGATGCTAATGAAGTCCTTGTGAATAGTGGCATCTTCTTTGATTTCTGAGATGGAGTTAAAGTTTCTTCTCGCTTGGGCTTGTTTGTGGAAGAAGGAGGTATTCCTATCTCCCGCTTTCAGCCAAATGTTGCGGGATTTCTGTCTCCAATATTCTTCCTCTGACAAGCATGCCTTGTGGTACTTCTGCTGTAATTTTGCCTCCCTGTCCAGAATTTCTTTTGTGATTTATGCGCTTTCTGTCTATAGTTGATGGAGCTCCAGGCTGGCTTGGGCTTGTTTTCTTTCAGAAGCTAGATTAGGGAGGGTTTTGGCCCAACTTTTCAAGACTACTTTCACTCTTCTGAGTTTTTCCTCCCAGATGAAGAAGGGAGATCCCTTGACAGGCTCCCTCCAACTTTCCTTTACCTTCTTCATGAAATCTGGTTCCTTGACCCATAAAGGGCTAAATCTAAAAGGTATAGGGCCTAGGTTTTGTTGGGCCCAGAATTCGAGTTTGATAGGTTTATGATCTGAAACACTGCAAGGGAGAATATGCATACTAGCCTCTAGACCTAAAAGAAGGAAAGAACTTTGAACAAGAAACATGTCAAGTCTTGCTGCAATATGACCAGGTTCGATTCTTTTATTTGACCAAGTGTACTTACCATTGGAGGGCTTGATGTCGAGCAGATCCCACTCTTGCATGAGGTCCTCCACCCATTCCCTTGTTGGACTCTTGACAATGCTTCCTCCACGCTTCTTTGACAAAAGCAAAGTGAGATTAAGATCGTCGGCGATGATGACGTTTTCCACATTCTTCGTTTCTGCCAAATTCCTGATGGAGTCCCAACATGCCTTTTTTTCCCCTGCATTGACTGGAGCGTATACATTGAAGAGGCTGATGACCTCCTTTGTGTCCAGAAGTCGGAGTTTCAAGTATAGCCAATGGTCATTTAGAATTTGAGTGATCAACGAGTACTTATTGTTGTTCCAAAGAGAGCCCAACCCACCCGAGGCTCCTCAAGCAGAGACGGCCAGTCCTCCTCCACCTTTCTTCCAAAATTTCTTACTAACTTGGAGGAAGTCTTTGCCCTCCATTTTTGTCTCCTGAATTAATAGGATGTTAGGGGTTTCTATCCTTATGAGACTTCTCACGGCTTCTTCTTTCACTTTGTTCCCCATACCCCTGCAATTCCAAGAGACAACCTTCATCACTTACTTTTTTGAGTGTGTTGAGCTCCCTTGGAGCCCTGAGCCTGATTCCTTGTCATCTTCGGGGTTTTTGCCAGAAGTTTCTCAAGGGTTTGTTGGCTGCCCTGAAGCTTATCTTTGTAGGTTTCCTGCTCTCTCTTATCTCGGGCAGACTTTCAGCCTCTTGTCGATCTTCTGGCCGAAGTTTGTGTGTCCCCTATTTCTCCTTCCTCTTCTGATTCCTCTGAGTCTTGTTCCTCCTCTTCGACTTCTGCTTGTTTTTCCTTGAGGCTTTCTGAGGCACTTTCCCCTGTCCTCGGACCTAAGGGTGCCACTTTGTCAGGGGATGATGTCTTTTGTTTCTCGACCTCCTGGGTTTCCTCTGGAACTGAGCTTAAGGGCCCAAATATGTTTGCTTGACCGTTCAGGGTGGGGCCATGCTGGTCAGAAGCCGGCTGAGGGCCTTTGTCTTTTGGAGCCCCGGATTTGGGGGTTTTATGGGAGTTTTTTGTTCGCTTGACCTGATTCCAGCCTTCCTCCTTCTCTTTATCTTTCTCACCATTACTCGGGCAACCCCTGGCAAAGTGTCCGTAGACATGGCATTTTCGGCACTTGAAAGGGAGCTGCTCRTAATCTAATTTTTGCACATGAGTCCAACTGKCGACTTTGATTTTTATTGCCTCCGRGAGTCCCACCTCTAGATCGACCTCGACACAAATTCAGGCACAGTCATATTGGTCCTTATTGTTTGCCCGGTCAATAAATTTGCCCAGGGCGTTACCTATGTGTTGCAAAGAGTCCCAATTCCAGCAATGAACTGGGAGGTTCGACAGCCTAACCCATACTGGAACAGCCGTAGGGACGTCCACTTCTGGATCGAAGTCCGACGTCCACTTGTTGAGATACAAGCCCTGAGGGCCCATGAAATAGGGCCCATTCCGAAATATCAGATCTTTATCCTCTTTTGCGGTGAATTCGAACAGAAAGAAGCCTCTCCCCAAGAAGTATGAGGTTACACTATTCTTGATTAAAGGCTTCCAGTTTTTGATCACCCAGTTCTCTGTTTCTTTTGGTGAGGGCCAAAGGCCAGTGAACTGTCCCACAAGGGCACGATCCGCCAATGACAAGGCGACCTGGATCGGTTTCTCTGAGGGGAGAGAGATTTCTGGAATATCATCCAGCTTTTTCACGAACTTAGGGGGTTCAGTTGTCTTCTTTTTCGGCAGAGAAGCCAGCATCCGATTGAAAGCGTCCTCGGCTGTTGGGGTAGGTGGAGGGGGAGGAACATGGGAGGAGCCCAGCGCCTCCATGGCGGTGAGGGGGAACCCTAGATCAGTCACACGAGCTCACAATTCACAACAGTAAAAAAACGTTGAGATCGAGAGAATAGATTTTTATAATTATCATTTTAAATATCATGAAAAACATAGAAAAAATTAAACATCTTATTTATATATTAAATTTGAATTGTAGAAAATACTTTTTAAAATTAAAAAATATTTTTCAAAACAATAAAAAAATTTATTAATTATTTTTTATTCATTAATACTTGCATGCCATTATTTTAATGTAACATAAACGGAAAGACTTTCTTATTTCCTTTTTATTATTATTAGATTGGCTTTTTCCCTTTGGTATATATATAATCCTCAAAATCCACAAAGATAAGAAGGAATCATGGGGTGAGGTGGTGCATTAAAGCACAATCACCGAAAATCCATCAAAGCATAATTAATTTATTTTTAATTTAGTTTATTACGAATGTGATGCAAGGAAAAGTGGTTCAGAATTTTATTATGCTTTCATAGTTTCAGTCATAGTCATAGTGAAACTTGTGGGCGGAATTTTGCTTTTTTAACATTATTTAAAAATAAGCAATTTAATCAGAACATAGCTTTGTTTTTATGAACAGTGAAATTCCAACATAAATAACGGGAAATAGGGCATTTAATATTTTTTAATTAAACTCTGTTATTTATCTGGCGGTTTTGGAAGATGGTTTTTGGAAAGATCAGGTTTAGTGAATCTGTCCATTTCACTAATAAAATAAATATAAACAAATATTAAAATTGGAAAGATTGAGTTTAATTAGGCCGAAAGCTGTACACCTATTGACAATGGGTAGATTTAATAGGGGTTTAGTCTTAATAAGTTTTTTATGGACAGGATTAAATATGGCTGGAATATTCTTAGTAGTCACACAAAATAAATGGCTGTGATTTCAATCATTAACTTCCTAGTTATTATAAAGACATCCATTTATGTGTTTACTTTTTTATATTTACCTAATAATATTTAAAAATTACTTTGATAGCTCACTGATTGCCATGTAAGTGATTAACAGAAATTAAAATATTA
This sequence comes from Picea engelmannii, assembly GCA_009831015.1. Taxonomy (NCBI): domain Eukaryota; kingdom Viridiplantae; phylum Streptophyta; class Pinopsida; order Pinales; family Pinaceae; genus Picea; species Picea engelmannii. Next base: position 64,937 of record ML784715.1, on the reverse strand, counting down.
ACACCAGATAAATGAAACCGTTTAGTTGTTAATCAACAATAAAATTTAATATATTCTTTTAAGGATTCGTTTCATCTTATCAACCTTTCGACGTTAACCAACAACTATTTAGCTATTGTGCTAGTATATCTACTCCTGTGTTATTACCAAATAAATTAAAAAAAAAAAAATTAGTAACACCATCCTGTGACATGGAAAAAATAAATAAGATGCTATAATTATGCTTGTAAAAATAAAGTAGAATGATCATGCGTGTATATAGGATACGATGACTCCTACTTTGAATGGAAAATAAATAAAATACAATAATTATGCGTGTAAAGGATAAGATGAGTGGGGTCAAAACAAAAACTGCAGTTATTTTTTTCCCAATGGAAACTTACGATGTGAAGAAGACAAAGGCAGGTGGTGTGACTATTCAATTGTCTGGTCCGAATGGAGCAGAATCTGAGAATATCCTAAAATCCCATTTTCAGAATCTGTGCAGTTATAATGGCGGGCAGATAATAGATAAGATTAAGAATAGGGATCCACCACTTCGCCACCTTTAAATTCAAAACCATGGACCTGTATTTTGGATCATGGCGACAGGGTATTTCGAAGAGTGAGATCGTTTATTTGATTAGGTGGGAATCGAGATACATACTGATCTTCCCCTGGTTTTCGTTCCTCTGATCCGTATTAGTATTATTTTCCATAACGATAAGGATAGATGGAATCTGCCTTATAATCTACTAAAGGTCCTGGGTGGGTGTTGTTATAGAGAATCCCAAGGAATCCCTTCCCGTATAGTCGTAATGGCATCTGACCTGGTTGCTGTGAATTGTGGGTCGTTGGGAACAAATGGAAGCCAACAAGTTTGGCAAGAATGGGATGCATCACCCATCTCTTCTCAAGGCTGCTTTGTGGAAGATGATTATTCTGATCTTGACGATCTTCAGGTGTTGAAGGTGGAGGGGAAAGACAAAGCTGGTCGTAGGATTTTGAGAATAGTTGGCAAGCATTTCCCTGGTAAGAACAATACAGTCGTTTGCTTTATGATGCTCAGTTTGAGCATGATCTGCTCTTTTGTTGACTTTTTAAAATGAGTAACTTTGTTTCATAAATAATTAGTTTAGATATATCTTAATTCTGGATTTATCAAACATGGAGAGGGGTCAAATCTATGGAAGTGTAAACCTTTTTTCAAATTTTTGCACTTTCAGAGATTTGATTCCTCTCAGTACTTGATAGATCTAGAGATTTGATTCCTCTCTATACTTGATAGATCCAGGTTAAATTCAACTAATGTTATTTCATTTTCATTCACGAGACTATTTTTATATGTGTATTTATTTTAGTATTAAGATTAACATAGTATGGTATTTGATAGATCCAGGTTAAGATGGATCTAAACTAATGTTATTCCATTTTCATTCAAGTAACTGTTTTTATGTGTATTTATTTTAGTATTAAGATTAACATAGTATGATGACTGTTTTCAATTTAGTTTTTAAAACTATTATATTTGCCCAACCTATGCTACATCACTGTTACATTGCATTACACATATCCCCCATATTGGACTACAGAAAGGACCTATTAAGGCAATTAAATTTTGTAAGTTTTGTTAATCCTGAAGCTGGTTTTTTGGTGCTAGTCCTGGGTTGATGTGTTCTAGCATCCTCACACTAACATGGCTGGCAGTTTCGGTGTCATGTCTTGTGGGTCATCTTTGGCTTGTGGTTGTTATCTATGCGATCTTACAGGTTATCTTTACAGTGGTGTATCCCTATTTTAGATTTTGTTCCACATTAAACTCATCTTCTCAATTGTGTCCTAACATTGTTATTGTGTGTTGTGAATGATCCCACATGCATAACAATTGTGAGATGGAGATGGTTTATAAAGCATTTCCTACACCAAAAGCTTTGCCAATTTAGAAGCTGGCTTTATGGTGCAAGCCCCAGGGTTGATGCAAATGCATCCTCACTCACTTTGGTACTGATATTGCATGGTTTTGGTGTCATGCCTTGTGGGCTGTCTTTATTTGGGATTTCATTCCATTACCTGCACCAGAAGCTGGCTTTCAGGTGCATGGGTTTGGTGTAAGGTGGTTGTCTGTAATCCAATTCCTTGTGAATTATTTAGCCCACACTGCAGACACAAGGGACAAATAGTGCAGTCTTAGGAAATAGTGGTTTTGGTGTCATGCCTTGTGGGCTGTCTTTATTTGGGATTTCATTCCATTACCTGCACCAGAAGCTGGCTTTCAGGTGCATGGGTTTGGTGTATTCTGTAATCCAATTCCTTGTGAATTATTTAGCCCACACTGCAATGTCTCTGTTAATTGAATTTCCTAAGACTGCACTATTTGTCCCTTGTGTCTGCAGTCCTAGAAGGGGTCTGATCTAGGATCAAATCACCCACCGTGCCCTGGGTGCTTATTAGACAAGTGGAAACCCTCCCCACAAAGCTGGAAGTTCAAAAAATTGCCTGCTGGTCTATCTTTCTTATTTTCGAGGGTGGATGCTATGATTCTGTGGTGGCTGTGAGCGAACAGCAATTGTAAACCATATACTGTTACCTGTATACTGAATGGCTCTACTACTGATACTCTGAATGATGCTGGCAGGCAGCCTAGTTTGAATCGTTACCCCTGTGAATGCAAACTGAGAGCTACAGGTAGTACCTAATTGAAATCTGGTGATTTAGTCAAACCCGTACCCTGGGATCTGTTGTTATGTTCATTAGTAATTCCCATGATTCTTGAAGGATACCTATATCAAGTCTATCTTCCAGGAGCATGCAGCCTAAAATAGAGGAAAGCCATGAAAAGCATAGGATAAGATCAGATTATAAAAATCATGCTTTAGACAGTAGGATATATTTAAGAGTAGTATTGCTTGTAGAGTGAGAATAAATTATCAGTTAGTGGGGCTAAGAGTTGTTTTCAATCACTAATACATAGAATCTGGTTTTTCCTCTTCCCCTTTCTCCCTTTGTATCTTATCTGTGCATCTATTGTGGTGGCCACTGCATAAATTCTCTCAGAATTGTTATGCTTGTGGTTTTATCGTCTGCCAGAATAATATAAGGTCTTGCTTAATAACAAGTGTGCCATATCCTCCCCCTCTTTCTCCTTTGTATCTTTATCTGAGCATCTATTGTGGTGACCACTGCACAAATTCCGTCAGTGTTGCTATGCTTGTTTTATCTTGTCCACCAGCATAATATAAGGTCTTGTTTAGCAAGTGTGCCATATCTTCAATCTAGGCCAGCACTATTTCAATTCCCATGCAGTCCATGAATAATTTGATTTTCCATTTTGTCAGGAGGATACAACTATATTGCAGTGACCCCTTAGCCATCTTGAATTGCCAGAGTTACCTTTTAAGGTTCTGGTTTCTATAGTCATTAATCGACACTGCAAAAGGATTATGGTGTTTGATAAGTTTATGGGGCTGTCTGGTAATGGTGGGTTTTGTAGCTCAATGTTTTTTGCCAATTGGTTGACACATTGAAAATTCAGTGGATTTAGTATATTGCTTTAAGGTGGTTTGTTTCAAAAGTTGATTGTCAGTGGTTGAGTTCTGTCAGCTAAGTGATTGCTCCACTGAGCTTTTTTCCATTCTATGTTTGCTATTTCATTCTGTTCAGCTTGGGATGTTTTCCTTTTATATGAACTATGTATTGCTTTTGAAGCATGTTAAATAAATCAGCAATAAAAATTTGGTCAGTACTATACATCTCCTTTTCAGATTATCCACGCCTTTCACTAAGAGATGCAATTTATAATTATGTCTGCAGCTTCTCTTGTCAGTGGACAAAGGCTACAGAAATATGTTTACCATAAGATCTCAAATGAAATACCTGAAGGGCCTTACTGTCTTGTTTACATTCATACCTCCGTACAAAGGGGTGAAAACTGCCCCGGCGTGTCTACTTTGTGGTTGATCTATGAAGAACTTCCACCGTCTTTTAAAGAAAGGCTTCAAGTAGTGTATTTCCTGCATCCAGGGATTCAGTCAAGACTGTTTTTTGCAACCCTTGGCCGGTTCTTCTTGAGCGCAGGGTGAGTATTAAGCTGAGTTTGCATTTTTTATTCAGATAATTTATTAGAACTAGTTCTTGCAGATGTGCTCACGCAATTTTTTATGTGTTATGCAGTTTATACTGGAAATTAAAGTATGTAAACCGTCTAGAATTTCTCCGGGATTGCATTAGGAAGGGACAGATTGAGATTCCTGATTTTGTGTATGACCATGATGATCAACTAGAGGACAGGCCTTTGATGGACTACGGTGTTGAAACAGACCCCTTTCAAGTTTATGACATGCCTGCCATGGGATCTACAGATTCTCGATACTCCTTGAGATGGGCCTCGTAGGCATTGTGTAGAGTTTACTCAT
>ML784714.1:1428356-1466123 GCA_009831015.1 Picea engelmannii | reverse complement strand
CTTTTCCTTTCTTAAGTCAACTTAAAAATATAACTTTTAACTTCTTGACTTTTCCCCCCCTCAGTGTGAGACTATGACCTAGTGGGGGTGCCTAGGCCACTGAGTCTCCTCATCACCTCTCTAAGAGGTGGGGGACATTACAGCAAGAGTGAGATTTCACATACACCCTCTCTTGTTTTAAACTTCGTCTCGAAGTTTCATAGTATGTAAGTGCCGAAATAAAGTGTATCACAGTATCATGTCTAGCTACCAAACAAAAATGGAAACTACTGACACATATCATATGCGTTCTCCCAGGTCGTCGAGTGTGGATTATAGTTGTCCAATTAGATGTTGACCTGATCTATTGTTCGACGTCGTAGTTGTTGAATGCGATGGTCTAGGATGCGGATTGGCTCCACTGTGAGAGCACCCTCATCTGATACTTGCAAGGAACTCATGTCAATAACATGTGTAGGATCACTAACATAATGTCTCAAAACAGATATGTGAAAAACATCATGCATACGGCTCAGAGAATCAGGCAGGGCTAGTCGATAGGCCACGTTCCCCTTATTTTCCACAATCTCGAAGGGTCCCACGAACCTAGGAGATATTTTATCACCCTTTCCAAAATTGATCGAACTCTTATGTAGTTTCACCCGCAAGAAGACTCGATCGCCAACTTCATAACTACGATCGACACAATGCGCATCAACATAATTCTTTTGCCAATCCTGCGCTTCCTTGATCCTTTGTCTTATTGTTTTAATTTGATCTTCCATTTCTTGGATCACTTCTATTCCCACCAGGACCCTATCCTCAAGTTGATCCCTACTCAAAGGCGTCTGACATGGTCGCCCATAAAGAAACTCGAAAGGTGACATCTTAATGGTACTTTGATAACTGTTGTTATAAGCAAATTCTACCAGTGGCAAGAACTCTTCCCAACGCTTCTGTTGGTCCATCATGTACATACACAACATATTGTCCAAGATTTGGTTTGTTCATTCAGTCTTCCCGTTTGTCTCTGGGTGATACGTGGTACTAAAGTTAAGTTGGGTTCCCAAGGCCTCTTGGAAACTAGTTCAAAATCATCCTGTAAACACCGATCCTCTATCAGATATAATCCTCTTAGGCACGCCATGCAGCCTCAAAATATCACTGATGAAAACTATAGATATATCAAGTGCCTGATACGTCATAAGCACAAGAATAAAATGAGCACTCTTTGTCAGAGTGTCGACTACCACAAAAATCGAGTCGTGTCTCCTTTCTGTCAGTGGCAATCCAACAATGAAATCCATCAAAATGACCTCCCATTTCGATTTTGAAATAGCGTGTGGGTGTAGTAATCCTGCCGGATGTCTATGTTCAACCTTTATCTACTGACATTCTAGACATCTTTCCACGTAGTTGACTATGTCTGCCTTCATTACTTTCCAGAAGAATAAAGGTTTAAGATCTGCCCTCATCTTCGGGCCTCCAGGATGAGCCATGTACACTGCTCTATGAGCCTTGTTTAGGATCAAACTTCTCATCTCGTCGTTGGGCAGTATGTAAATTTGACTTTTAAATCTCAATAATCTGTCATTGTCCACATTAAATCCCTCAAATTTTGGTAACATCATTGTGTTTTTTCCAATAAAATCATTGACCTCCTTGTACTAGTCATCGTCGCGTTGTAAAGTTAAAATATTTTCACGTAGATTCGTCTAAAGAGGCATCACCGAAAATCTGCGTGGTCTCTGACTCAATGCATCAACCACTCTGTTCACTCTTCCTTTTATGTAAGTAATCTCTAAATCATACTTGCTAATAAATTCCGACCAACGATGTTGTCGCGTGTTCAAGTCACTTTCAGTAAAGATGTGTTGTAGACCACAATGGTCCGTTTTTAGTTTGAATTTTCGTCAAAAAGGGTAGTTTCTCCAAACTCTCAAGGCATAAATAATGGCCAACAACTCCAGTTGTGCATCACATATTTATCCTCATACCTTCTCAACTTTCTCGAGATGTACACAATCACTCGACTGTCTTGCATAAAGACTCCACCTAAGCCTTCCTTGGATGCATCAATGCATACCAAGAAGTGCGTGTCCATGTTAGGGACCTTTAGTATCGGTGCTGTTTTCAACAACTCCTTGAGCCTCCAAAATGCCTCTGCTCATTTCTCGATCCAAACAATCTTCTTGTTCTTCTTCTGCAATTCCGTGATCAGATTTTCTATCTTCGAAAAAACCTCGACGAACCGTCGATAGTATCTCACTAAACCCATGAAGCTACACATTTTGAGGACATTCGTTGGCGTAGGCCAATCCATAATAGCCTCGAACTTTGCTGGATCCACAACGATACCTTTTTCGGAGATGAAATGCCCTAAGTAGTGAATCTTCGATTGATAAAACGAGCATTTTGACAGCTTCCCAATTTTTTTTCTTTCTCTCATAGACACTGTAGTACCATGCGCAAGTACTCATCATGATCCTCCATCGTTCGAGAGTAAATCAAAATATCTTTCAATGAATACTTGATCTAACTTGTCTAAGTATTCACGGAACCCCATTCATCAAACTCATAAATACCCTGGGGGCGTTCGTCAGTCCAAATGGTAAAACAATAAACTTGTAATGTCCAAACCTCGTCTTAAAGGCGGTCTTAGGGATATTGTCCTCTTATATCCTTAATTGGTGATACCCTGATCTCAAGTCGATCTTTGAAAACACCATCGCACCTTTCATCTGATCAAGCAAATCATCAATCCTTGGAAACATATACTGATTCTTGATCATTTCCTTGTTCAATTGACATTAGTCAATGCAGAGTCTCCACGACCCATCCTTCTTCCATATGAAGATAACATGCGCACCCCACGGTGACACACTTGGATGTATAAGTCCTAGGTCCAACAACTCCTTCAGTGGCATTTTCAACTCCTGTAACTCTGTGGTCGACATCCAATAAGGAGTTATTGCTATCAGTTCAGTTGTTAGTTTTAGGTCGATGGTAAATTCCAATTCCCTCTCTGGCGGCATCCCAGGTAACTCCTCAGGGAAGACGTTTGCAAATCTCACACCACTAGAAGGTTTTCTAGATCTTCCACTACTCCTTTGTCGTTTAACGCAAGGATTGCATAAAGCTTACAACCCTTGCGCATGCTCTTCAGTATCTGCAAGGAATAGATGAACCTCAGGGAGACTCCCTGGTTCTGACCTACAATCACGTGTCTCTATCCCTTGTCATCGACCAAGCTCAACCATTTTGTCTTACAATTGAGTATCGCCTCATGCGATTCCAACCAGTCCATACCAATAACGACGACATAAGATCCTAAGATCATGATGTACAGGTTGGCCCTTGTGAAAAACTCTCCCAGGTTAAGGCTACAACTTGTAACCTTCGCTCCAACCTTCTGTTTGGCTCCCAAATCCATTTCTACAAAGCTAAACTTGTCATTTTCGACTGCCTTTACCTTAATTATTTTTAGCACTGCACCAGAATTAAAACTCTCTGTAGCACCTGGATCTATCAAAATACTAAGGGTATGGTCAACGACGACACATGATGTTTCGAGCACAGTCGACTGGTACTCTGCCTGGCGGTTATTCACCGCTGTGTGAATCCGTTGGGCCTTGCTGAAATGTTCCACGGTAGTGGGTTTGACTGATCCAGATGCTCTGGTCCTCTCAATTGGGAAGTCACGCTGGTAATGTGGCTCTCCACATGTCCAACACCCTTTCTTTGGTCCAGTACTCTTGGTACCTAAAGTAGAAGATGACGACCCACCGGCCTGGAACCCTGGTCTATTTTGCTGAATAGGCCTAAACTGTTGTTGTTGCGGTCAACGCTGTTGCTGGTGCTATGATCCTCTATAAGGAGTCCTCTTCTGAGGCACTAGTCTCGGAGGTGTAGAGAAGTGGATCCTATCTGGATGCCATGATATCCTGGTGAATGTCTAGCTAGTGTCTGATGCTGCTGTGCACTATATGATGCCTGTCCCGCTAGTCTCACTGTAGTCCTTCTCTAACCCCCGCTGATAAGATCCTCCTCTGCTATGAGGGCCTTCTGGACAACATCATGCAAGGTTTGAGGCATCAAAATCCTAACCTTTGCACGAATGGTAACATTAAGGCCAAACACGAACCTGTTGATCTTAAGTTTCTCGGTATTCAGGTGCGGAGCATACCGAAGCAGCGCCATAAGACGGGCCTCGTACTCGGGCATCATACGACGAACCTATCTCTAGGTGTTGAACTCATTGAGCTTATGCTCAATGAATTCCTCAGATATATACCTCTCCTGGCACCGTTCCTCAAACAGTTCCCATGAAACGTCTTTGACGACCATTTTTCTATTGCGGGAGGAGCGTCTTCCACCAGAGAAGAGCGCTCCCCTTCAGTTGAAATACCGCCATAGAGACCTTCATGTTGGAGGTATAGTCGCGAAGTGCAAAGAACATCGCCATATTCTTCAACCATGCCTTAGCGGCTGTGCCGTCCGAGGCACAAAAGAACTCGGGAAATTTGACCTTCTAGAGTTCATGGCGAATACTGCCAGTACTGATCGGAGTGCGTAGTGGACCCTCAAGAGGTGCCGACGCCCTGGCCTCATATCTATCCAAATGGATGATCAGTGCCTTATACATCCTCTGAAAGGACCTCATCATCCCAACCACATCACCCACAACTATATTTTCCTTCCCGACAACCTGTTTGTCTCCCTGGGGATTAGACCCCTCAGGCGTGGATGCTACTGGGGGCATCAAGTCACCTCCCCTAGAACCATGTCGTCTGCCTCCGTGACATCCTTTAACCATGATTACCTACATGAATACACATCAATTTAATTAGCGACATTATAATCAAATATCTAATCAAAGGAAGCCGTAGTGATCCCAAGTTGCAGGTCGAACCGACTCTGATACCATATGTAAAATCCCTAGACATCACGACAACATGCGAGGCATAACAAGAACAATTTTTTTTTTTTTAAACAAGGAAAGTAACAACGACCAACAAAAAATCAACACAACTCGACGACGAACACAATGGACACAATTCATGCAATAGACAGCATAACTATCTAGCACACTAGCACCTCATGCAGCTGGATGCAACATATGAGAATCATTCAGACAGAAGAAAATGATTACCCACCCGTCCTACCTTACAAGGTTAGGACCTCCAAAACACATAAGCAATGCTCAAGCCTAGGTTCCCATTGATTTTTACCATTTAAGGTCTCAAGGATGACGACTGTTCTGAGGAACAAGGAGGTGTCTACATCCTGCCCATCACCAACAAGACAAGCCTACTAAGTTAAGGAAAATCATAAGACCAACCCAACGCAACCAACATCAATGACACGTGCGACATGACCCTTCAATGCAAGCAAGAAATAACAATCATTGATTCAACATTTTGGATGACGCACCACCAGACAATCCAAACATTTAGACATTACTTCAATCGACCTTTAATTTACAATCACACAAGATATATGACATACACAATCTATCTAGCAATAACCAACTTGAGGCACAATTCTATTTAAATTCCAGGCGCGCCATTTAATCATCATTCATTACAATAAAATCCGAGTCGTAAGAAGAGATGTACCTTCTGGGGCTTTCAGATAATCACACATACATCTTTTCAATGTAATAAAAACTATGATTATTCATCTAAGCAGTTTAAATAAAAAAATGACTAAAAGCTACAACTTGTAATACATCCTTCTAACTTATGCAATCATAGAGTTTATTCTCCATTAAAACCCTTTTTCATTTAACGCCTACCTAACTAACATAAAACACAACTTTTCCCATTCTTCCTAATTTACAATTCCTTCATCATTATGAAAAATGAACATCAATTATATAAAATAATTTAATATTATTCCAAAAGGTTACCATTTAACATAAGGCATTGTTCAGTACTTTCCTTCAGTTACAACCCCTTTGCATCATATAAAAAGGTGATCATCTTTTATAATTGAATAAATAAATTAAAATAAAGGAGTGAGCATCTTTTATATTAAATTAAATTGATATTAGTCTACAAAGTTAACATTTAACCTTCAACCAAAACTATTATTATTATAACATTCAATATTGTTCTAAACTATAAACCATAATAACATTAATATTATTCTAAACTGTAAACCAAAATTCAACTATTGAAACTATTTAATATTATATCGTTTCTCCTATAATTTGAGTTTCAACTATTAAAAATTTGTTTCCTTAATGAAAAAATTTCTTCTGTGAAGGCTGCTTCGAATGTTAGCAGTATGATTGTAATATTGACTAGAATGATGACGAACATAATTTTTCCTCTACGATTTATTTTGTATTTAAGAACTCTCTTGCGGCGTCAACTGTAGTTCAAACCTTAATTTTATCGGGAATTCAACGATAATTATCTAGATTTCGTTTTCAATAAACGGGTATGTTTTTGCGATAATGCAGTCAACTATTGAAACTATCAGTCATAATTAAATTGTTTTCAAGCATGCTAATTAATTTCGAACTGGTTTATAGATTAAATATTTCTGCCCAGACAACAAAACCTAAATCTCTGCACCATATTAACAGTGATATAGTAGCAACGACATTAATAAAAACAAAAGCATCACATTAACTCAAGTGATCTGTTATTCTAATGCAAAGGAAAAATGATTAATATAATGTGCTGGATAAAGGCGATAACTAAAATAATTCCGTCGAACATCAGAGAATATCAACAACAGAGCTAGGAAAGGAAAAATGTTGATATTTCTCCTTGGGAAAAAGTATGGCCATCGATCGATTAAAGACAATGAATCGGCTAAGCTTAAACATGTAAGTTAAATAATGTGTATTGAATGTGGCAGTTATTAAACTAGCCATTGAACGAAATGCACAGAGGAATTCATAGAAATATCACTGTGAAGAGACAAGATAAGAGTAGGTCTGAGTAAGAGTGAGGGTGTCCCACTGTAACTTCCTTTAAAGAGCGAGCGTGTCCCACTGTAACTTCCATTCTTGAAGCCCGTGAATGAAAATATCAACAACATAGCTAGGAAAGGAAAATTGTTGAATGGCTCCAAGAAGTAATGCCATATTACCTGGGAAGGAGTTTAATTGGATGGTGTCTTGAAATCAGAGCCTATCCAAAATTTTAATGGTCACTAGTACCCAAAATTTTAAAAGAAAGGAAAAATCTATTTGAAAAATTAGAGGTTCTTAAACAACCGTAGATTGGGGAGAGGTCATGAGTTCGAAACCTGTGTCCCTTGGGGCTGTGAAGCTTTATCACTCCCATACCAGCCACTATGTGGGGAAGTATCTGGGGTGGGTTTCCAGCGCGGAATCTCCAACGTGGAAAAAAAACAACAACCGTATATTGTACAGGTAACCAACATAGCTCACATGTATAAATCGAGCAGATCATTCTGGCTTCAATCATTAAGAACAAAACCAAATTTCAGGAATAAAGTAGGATAAGGCATGCTCCAGAATCATCGAATCACTATAAATTTGTAGAGCAATCATGTGATCGTTACTAAAATATCAAGTATTGCGGGACGGACGTAGATATACCGTGTTCTACAATTTAATAAAAGCAAATCGTGAAACAAATTTCTACCAATAGTCCATGAATCACACACGCGCACTATCGCCCAGATAATTATTCATATGCAGAAACTAAACACATATTTTCTTTTAACACCATCTACGCATGCATGCTTTCGACATTAGAGAACTGCACAAACAATAAATTTAACTACTATTCAATTCAAATTATACACGAACTGTAGCCAAATGCGAATAACGGGAAGTGACTATACCGCACTCCGTCCAACTCTGACTTGCAATCGATATGACCTCACCAATACCTCCTAGCCAACGCTAGGGGTACTCTTCTTCCCCCTGAGCCGCAAAGGGGCCACACACAGAATACCAGAGAATGATAGCTTCCCATCTCGGTTTGCAAGGTCGAGCTACCACTCGTTGTTCGAGCTGGGTATCCCCAACTCCCACAAGAAAGTTTAGTCAAGATAAATTACGACATCATAACCTTACGCATACCAGACGTGATCCATACTCCTCCTCCGCCATCCTTTTTATAGAGTTTTCAAGTGATTAGTTTCCCAAAATCTCATTAGATTCCTTTTTCATTTATTTAATTAAAAAAAACCTCCCCTGTACACATGTCTCTCGATCCCCTAGTTGCATCAGAAAATCAATTTGTTAATTAATTAAATTTGCCTATTTTCCTCACCTACATAAAAGCATTCCTAAAAACACTCCTTGGTGTCCCATTATTCCCTTACAATTCTTAAATGACTTATGTCTTACTTAAATCCTAGTTGAGTTCATAAATAGAAAGTTCCAAAGGCTAGATTCCATACTAAGTTAGACATTCCCCTTTTTATTTAACTTTCCCCCTTTTTAATTAAGTTCAGAATTAACAAGTTTAGACAAACAACCATTCACCCCTTTTTAATAATTAAACCTTCATTAAAATTTTTACTTTATTTAATAAAACTTGAATTTTCTTTACCCCTTCTTGGTATATGTTTTAATTAGTTTTTTTTTTTGTTCAAAGGTTCTATTTAGACCTAGTTTTTAAATTCACTAGGCTTGGCGACAATTCTTAAGGGAAAATTTGTTATTAAACTTTACTCATCACATCATTCATTTAAGGCCGACGAGGTCCTAAGGAGGCATGGTTTTCTAGGCACTAGGTTTATTAACTTACCATAGTTAAAATCGTGACGTGCCCTTACGGACTCACTACGTGCTCCAAGGGTGGCACTCGCCTCTTTCCATTTTATTCGCGCAACATTCCCTTCAAGATGCACTACGTGCTCCAAGGGTGCCACTCGCCTCTTGACTGAATTTCATAGACGTCAAACCCTTGGAGCCAGTACTTCGTTAGGTGATATTGTGGGAGACTAAGGGCCTCTAAGGAATAAGGACCCTGCCTTATTGTGTGCCCCTTAGAATCATCGTGAGGGACTGTCATAGTCTTCCCTCATGACATTATGGGTCTTCTCGAACTAGGTAATCGTTAACCAAAAGTTCGAGCCATGATGAGAGTGCTAGTAGGCTGTTGCAGGGCTACTGCCACACCTATCCATCACTGTCTCTAGTTGTCATGCATGACCCATTTAATCCAAATGTGAGTTTGGTCGGAGAGCTATCGTCATCCTGCATCCATCGATGAAATATGTTAGCGATAACAATCAACATCATAATGTCTAATCATATGTACATATGCCATATCAAAAATATTCAAACCCTAACAGTCCACTCCCTGACTTGATCCAGAGTCCAAGGAGTTTCATCGATGCCTCGAAATCCTCTAACGTCCAGAGTCCTACACACTCAGGAGAACCCATTCAATAACACCTGTCGATGTAAATACAACAAATATAACATATCATCAAATCCATAATATCTCATAATCATAATCAAACAACCAATAATATAATGACCTGGATCACTTGCACGCAAGTGTCCTCAAAGAATAAGTTCGCTCAGTGCACGCAAGAGCGAGATGTTACATACACCCCCTCTTGTTTTAAACTTCATCTCGAAGTTTCATAGTATGTCAGTGCCGAAATAAAGTGTATGAAAATATCATGTCTAGATACCAAACAAAAATGGAAACTGTTGATGCATATCATATGCGTCCTCCCAGGTCGTCGAGTGTGGACTATAGTTGTCCCACTGGACCTTGACCTGATCTACTGTTCAAAGCCATAGCTATTGAATGTGATGGTATAGGATGCAGATTGGCCTCGCCGTGAGAGAATCCTCGTCCGATACCTGCAAAGAACTCATGTCAATAACATGTGTAGGATCACTAACATAATGTCTCAAAACAAATATTTGAAAAACATCGTGCATACGCCTCAAAGAATTAGGCAAGGCTAGTCGATAGGCCACAGGCCCCTTCTTTTCCATAATCTCAAAGGGTCCCACAAACCTAGGAGATATTTTATCACCCTTTCCAAACATGATTGAACTCTTATGCAGTTTCACCTGCAAGAAGACTCGATCGCCAACTTCATAACTATGGTTGACACGATGCGCATCGACATAACTCTTCTGCTGATCCTGCGCTTCCTTGATCCTTTGTCTTATTGTTTGCATTTGATATTCCATTTCTTGGATCACTACTGGTTCCACCAGGACCCTATCCTCAAGCTGATCCCAACTCAAAGGCGTCCGACACAGTCGCCCGTAAATAAAATCGAAAGGCACCATCTTAATGGTGCTTTGATAACTGTTGTTATAAGAAAATTCTACTAGTGGCAAGAACTCTTTCCAATGCTTCTATTGGTCCATCACTTACATACACAACATATCCTCCAAGATTTGGTTTTTTCGTTTGGTCTGCCCGTCTGTCTCCGGGTGATACGTGGTACTAAAGTTAAGTTGGGTTCCCAAGGCCTCTTGGAAACTAGTCCAAAATTGTCCTGTAAACAACGATCTTCTATTAGATATAATCCTCTTAGGCACACCATGCAACCTCACAATCTCACTGATGAAAACTATAGCTATGTCAGGTGCCTGATACGTCGTATGCACAATAATAAAATGAGCACTCTTCATCAGTGGAAATCCAACAATGAAATCCATAGAAATGACCTCCCATTTCGATTATGGAATAACGTGTGGCTGTAGTAATCCTACCGGATGTCTATGTTCAACCTTCACCTGTTGACATTCTAGACATATTGCCACTTAGTTGACTATGTCTGCCTTCATTCATTTCTAGAAGAATGAGGGTTTAAGGTCTACCCTTATCTTCGTGACTCTAGGATGAGCCATGTACACTGCTCCATGAGCCTCGTTTAGGATAAAACTTATCATCTCGTCATTGGGCGGTATGTATATTCAAATTTTAAATCTCAATAATCTATCATTGTCCATAATAAATCCCTCAATATTTGGTACCATCATTGTGTTTTGTCCGATAATATCCTTGACCTCCTTGCTCCAGTCATCGTCGTGCTGTAAAGTTAGAATCTTTTCATGTAGATTCGTCTGAAGAGGCATCACCAAAAATATGTGTGGTCTCCGACTCAATGCATCAACCACTCTATTCACTGTTCCTTTTATGTAAGTAATCTCAAAATCATACTCGCTAAGCAATTTTGACCAACGCCATTGTCGTGCGTTCAAGTCGCTTTGAGTAAACATGTGCTGTAGACCACAATGATCCATTTTTAGTTCAAATTTTCATCCAATAAGGTAGTGTCTCCAAACTCTCAAGGCATAAACAATGGCTAAAAAATCCAATCGTGCGTTGCATAGTTCTCCTCATGCCTTCTCAACTTTCTCGAGATGTAAGTGATCACTCATCCGTCTTGTATCAAGACTCCACCTAAGCCTTCCTTGGATGCGTCAGTGCATACCAATAAGTCCGCATCCATGTCAGGGACCTTCAATATCAGTGATGTTGTCAACAGATCCTTGAGCCTCCGCGCATTTCTCGGTCCAAAAAAACTTATTGTTCTTCTTCTGCAATTTCGTGATCGGATTTGCTATATTCGAAAAACCCTCGACAAACCGTTGATAATATCTCGCTAAAACCATGAAGCTATGCACTTCGGAGAAATTCGTTGGTGTAGGCCATTCCATAATAGCCTCGACCATTGCTGGATCCACAACAATACCTTCACCGGAGATGACATGCCCTAAGTAGTGAATTTTCGATTGATAAAACGAGCATTTCGACAACTTCCTAAAACAATTGTTTCTCTCGTAGACACTGTAGTACCATGCACAAGTGCTCGTCATGCTCCTCCATCATCCGAGATTAAATAAATATATCGTCAATGAATACTTGGAAGAACTTGTCTAAGTATTCACGGAACAACCCGTTCACCAAACTCATAAATACCTCGGGGGCGTTCGTCAGTCCCAACGGTAAAAAAATAAAATATTAACTTCCGAACCTCGTCTTAAAGGCGATGTGAGGGATGTTGTCCTATTTTATTTGTAACTGGTGATACCCTGATCTCAAGTTGGTCTTTTAAAACACCGTCGCACCTTTCATCTGATCAAACATATCATCAATCCTTGGAAAAAGATACTGATTCTTGATCGTTGCATTGTTCAATTGATGGTAGTCAATGCAGAGTCTCCACGACCCATCCTTCTTCTGTATGAAGATAACAGGCACACCCCATAGTGAAACACTTGGACGTATAAGTCCTAGGTCCAACAACTCCTTCAGTTTCATTTTCAACTCCTGTAACTCTAGGGTCAACATCCGATAAGGCGTTCTTGTTATCGGTTTAGTTCCCGATTTTAGGTCGATGGTAAATTCCAATTCCCTCTCTGGCGACATCCCAGGTAACTCCTCAGGGAAGACATCTGCAAACTCTCGCACCACCGGAAGGTTTTCTATACCTTTCGCTACTCCCTTCTCATTTAATGCAAGGATTGCATAAATATTACATCCCTTGTGCATGATCTTCTGTAGCTGCAAGGAAGAGATGAACCTCATGGAGACTCCCTGGTTCCGACCTAAAATCACGTGTCTCTGTCCCTCATCATCAACCAAGCTCAACCATTTCATCTTACAATTGAGTATCGCCTCATGCGATTCCAACTAATCCTAATATCGTGACGTACAGGTTGGACCTTGTGATAAACTCTCCCAGGTTAAGTCTACAACCCGTAACCCTCACTCCAACCTTCTGTTTGGCTCCTGAATCCATTTCTACAAAGCTAAACTCGTCTTGTTTGACTGCCTTTACCTTAATTCTTTTTGGTGCTACAATGGAATTAAAACTCTCTGTAGCACTTGGATGTATCAAAATACTAAGGGTCTGGAGAATTATGGTACTTGACATCTCGAGTAGAGTCTATTGACGCTCTTTCTAGTGGTTATTCACCACTGCATGAATTCGATGGGCCTTGCCCAAATCTCCCACGGTAGTGGGTCCGACTGATCCAGATGCTATGGTCCTCTCAACTGGGTAGTCACACTGGTAATGTGTCTCTCCACATGTCCAACACCCTTTCTTCGGACCAGTACTCCTGGTACTTGAAGTAGAAGCCGATGACCCACCAGCCTGGAACCCTGGTCTGTTATGCTGAACATGCTTAAACTGCTGTTGTTGCGGTCGAAATTGCTTCTAGTGCTGTGGTCCTCTGTAAGGAGTCCGCTGCTGAGGCGCTGGTTGCCGAGGTGTAGAGATAGTGGATCATCTCTGGATGCCACGATATCTTGGTGAATGTCTAGCTGGTGTCTGATGCTACTGCACACCAAATGATGCCTGTCTCGCTGATCTCGCTGGAGTCCTGCTCTGACCCCTGCTGATAAGCTCCTCCTATTCTATGAGGGCCTTCTGTACAACATCATGCAAGGTTTGAGGCATCAAAATTCTAACCTTTTCACAAATGTTGACATTAAGGCAAAACACAAACATGTTGACCTTAAGTTTCTCGGTATTCAGTTGCGGAGCATACCAAACAACTCCATAAAATGAGCCTTGTACTCGGGCACCGTATGAATGCCCTGTCGCAATGCATTGAACTCATTGAACTTGTAGAGTTGATGCTCAATGAATTCCTCAGATACATAACTCTCAGAACCATTCCTCAAATAGTTCCCATGAGACGTCTTCGACGACCATGTTCAATTGTGGCATGAGCATCTTCCACCATAGAAGAGTGCTCCCCTTTAGTTGAAATATTTCCATGTAGACCTTCATGTTGGAGGTATAGTCGCGAAGTGAAAAACACATTTCCATATTCTCCAACCATGCCTTGGCAGCTGCACTGTCCGAGGCACCAAAAAACTCGAAAAATTTGACCTTCTTGAGTTTGTGGTGAAATTTACTAGTACTGATCGGAGCGCGCAGTGGATCCTCAGGAGGTGTCTATGCCTTGGCCTCATATCTATCCAAACAACTGATTAGTGCATCATAAATCCTCTGAAAGGACCTCATCATCCCAACCACATCACCCATAACTATCTATTCCTTCCTGACAACATGTTCGTCTCCCTGGGGGTTAGACCCCTCGAGTGTGGATGCTACTGGGGACGTCACGCCTCCTCCCCTATCATCTCGTCGTTTTCCTCCGCGGTGTCCTATAACCATGATTACCTACATGAATACACATCAATTTAATTAGTGACATTATAATAAAATATCTAATCAAAGGAAGCCACAGTGATCCCAAGTTGTGGGTCGAACCCACTCTGATACCATATGTAAAATCCCTAGACGTCACAACAACATGCGAGGCATAACAAGAGCAATTTAAAAAAAAAAAGAAGAAGAAGGAAAGTAACATAGACCAATAGACAATCAACGCAACTCGACGATGAACACAACGCACACAATTCATGCAATAGACAACATAACGATCTAGCACACTAGCACCTCATGCAGCTAGATGCAACATACGAGAATCACTCAGAGAGAAGAAAATGACTACCTGACCATCCTACCCTACAAGGTTAGGACCTACAGGACACGAAAAAAACACTCAAGCCAAGGTTCCCATCGATTTTGACCATTTAAGGTCTCAAGGATGGCGACTGTTCTGAGGAACAAGGAGGTGTCTACATCTCGCCCATCACCAACAAGACAAGCCTACTAAACTAAGGACAATGATCATACCAACCCAACACAACCAACATCAACAACACACGTGACATGACCCTTCAATGTGAGCAAGAAATAACAATCATTGATTCAAATTTTTTGATGATGCACCACCAGACAATCCAAACATTTAGACATTACTTCAATCAACCTTTAATTTAAAAGCGCGCAAGATATCTGACATACACAATCTATCTAGCAATAACCAACTTGAGGCACAATTCTATTTAAATTCCAAGCGTGCCATTTATCAATCATTCATTACAATAAAATCCTAGTCATAAGAAGGGATGTACCTTCCGAGGCTTTCAGGTAATCACACATACATATTGTCAATGTAAAAAACAACTATGATTATTCATCTAGACAATTTAAATAAAGAAATGACTAAAAAATACAACTTGTAATACATCCTTCTAACTTATGCAATCATATATTTTATTCTCCATTAAAACCCTTTTTCATTTAACACCTATCATGCAGCCTCCCTACTCCCCCGCAGGGCTGCGTGACCTCCCGGTCTTGGATCTCCAATTCTCGAGTCTAATGACTCTCTGAAACCTCAATGGTCTCATTCTGTGACTAAACACAGGCCTCCTCGACTTCTTGGTGCAAGTCTAAAAACAACCCACGATCTTCCCTTTCACCCTGCTGTGAAAACTAAGAGTGTCAGGCGTTAGATCCTTTTTTTTGATAAGCCCCCTCTTGATGTGACCTTGGTGATGACCACGTGATTACGGGCATGACTACAAGCGGTTTGGAGGCAAACTGATTTTGGGCCTGCAATGCTCCTACAACCTCCATGCGTCCTCTTGATGAAAACATGGTTTGGATTGCGACCCACCTTCGATATCTTAAACTCCTCGCAACTCCTGTCCCTGCAATGCTACAGGATCGTCGATCTCACAATCTTGACGATAACGACTAAATCAATGATTCATATATGCGCCTCTCAGATCTACAAACCAGGTCTGCTCCCTCTGAATCAACGGTCGAGATCTCTTCGCAATTTCATACTCGAGGAATTTGAAATGTCAAACCCATCTACCTTCCATATGTCAATCCTCCAGAGTAGATGATACTGCACATGGGATTAGGCTTTCCCTAACTAAAACTTTATCCAACAATTCTTGGACTTGATTTTTGACTTCCTCATTCTCTCTAGGTGTCAACCTATAAGCTTCTTTGTTTGGTAAACTAGCTCCTGGAATAAGGTCAATACGATGACTTATACTCCTAATGGGTGGAAATGAGTGAGGCAACTCATCCACTACTATATCAACAAATTTTTCTAACAGTTCCTGGATTTGTTTAGGCAAATATTCCACATAAGCATTTATAAGGATAACCCTAGGCTTCCTTACTACAACAAACTAAATTTCTTTTTCCTTTTTGACCTCTTTAAAGAGTTCCTTCCCACTCATGAGAAGTATACTTGAACTAGCTTCCCACTTTTTCTCTTTGTCTTCTATGGGTAACAACATATGTGTCCTACTATTATTTTCTAGGGTATAGGTATTCTTTCTTCCATCATGAATAACTTTTCGGTCATACCGCCACAACCTCCCCAATAAAATATGACATACATCCATAGGAATTACATCACATAATATTTCATCCCTATAACCTCCTATTTTAAATTCAACTTGGCATTGTTTACTTACCATTACTTGATGTCCTTTCTACAACCATGATACCTTGTACGGGTTTGGATGTGCAGTTGTCTTCAGTTCCAGTTTTTCCACCATCTCTATGGATACTAGATTGTCAGTGCTCCCACTATCTATGATCACCTTTCAAACTCTGTCTTTCTCCTCGCAAGCAGTTCTAAACAAATTTGTTCATTGAACTGGTTCATTGAACTGAATCTGTGCTTCTCCTCATTATTTTTTTCTGTTGGGACATTCCCAAGATTTGTTTCCTTCTTTTCCACAGTTATAACATTTAACTACGCCTCCTCTAGCTCTTCCTCTGGAGAACTCCTTCCTCCATGCTGTCCTTCTTTATAACTTCCACCTTTCTCATGGTGACTATGCTGTTTTTCAGCTTCATGCTTCTGCTTCTGGAACTTCTCTCTAGTAGCTCCCTTACCTCTGCTTGAGTTTCCTCCCGTGCTTCATTGGATTTTATTCTTGGCCAATTTTTCTTCAGCTTTCAAGGTTGCTTGATAAGAATCCTCGACTGTACTAACCGACATCATGATGATCTCCTCCTGGATTCCATATCTCAGCCCATTGATATATCTGGCTGTCTTCTCATCTTCATTTTCCTTCTGTCCAGACCTGATGTTCAGTCTGTAAAATTCCTCAGTGTACTCCTTCACTGATAAATCTTTCTGTCTTAGGTTTTGCAATCTTCTGTAAATATTGATTTGGTAATCCTTAGGGATTAATTTGGATTCCATCTTAGCTACCATCCTATCCTAGTTTTTAATTTTTTTCCTACCATTGCTCATGCATTTGGCTTGCAGTTCATCCCACCATAGCGCTGCATGACCTTTCAGTCTTGTCACTGCATGCCTCACCATGTTGTCTTCTTTGATATCTTCGTAATCGAAGTATTTGTCCATAGAACATACCCAATCTAACAATTCTTCAACTTCTAATTTTCCCTCATACATTGGTACCTCTATCCTCGCTCTGGCTCCTATCTTTGAAACAACTTTTATCAAGCGATATTGTGCAACATCCTCTACTACATTTTCTTTGAACTCTTCTTCGTCGTTCCCAGCTTCACTGATATCTCAAGCATCTGGTTCTCTCCTCTGTTCTGTTTCCATGGCGTCCAGTCTCATTCAAAGTCACCTCATTTCTTCTTCCATTTCTGCATTCGCTCTATGCCTTCTGGGTGGCATGATTTCACTACGTCACCTACAAACATAAATTAAATTTTGATACCACAAATGATATCAACTTAACCCTTTCTCCTTTTGTTTGCTCTCTGCAAACAAACTCAATATCAACTCTGATACCACTTGATGTAGCCCCCCTACTCCCCCGTAGGGCTGCACGACCTCCCGGTCCTAGATCTCTGATTCTCGAGTCTAATGACTCTCTAAAACCTCAATGGTCTCATTTTGTGTGTAATATACCAGATATAAACTGTATGCAAAACAAAAATAAAATGCTAGAAATGATAGAATAACAACAATATAACCAGAACATTCACCACAATAACATTGAAATCATAAGAGAACAATAACAAAAATAACACTTTGAATTTGAAAGCAATGTTCACGGGCCTCTTCGAGGGGGCAATCTCCAGTTGAGAAGAGCTCTATTACAATAATATCCAAGCTGGGGTTCTCATATCCTTGACTCCTATTTATACTAAAAAGAAGCATCTAGAGGAAGATCCTTCTAGAAGCGGAAGCTTCTATTAGGTCTTCTTACATCCGCTTTATTCTATTTTATTTAAAGGCCTTATTAATATTGACCTTTATTACATCTGTATATATTGTTCTACCTATGTGCGGGTTAGAACCCTAACATGTCCCCCCCCTTAAAAACAACGTTGTCTTCAAGTCTTGAGATGAGGAAATTGTTGCAGAATGGTAGCCTATTCCCAAGTGTCATCTGCTGGAGTTGTATCTTTCCATTGGACTAGCACTTCCTTGATGGTTCTCTGATGTAGGCGACGCTCACACTGGTCCAAAACTGCTTCTGTCTATAGCCAAATAGATCCTTCTTCATCTAACTCTGTAAGGTTGGTTTTAATTTGGCACTTAGCTCCAATCACCTTCTTTAAGCATGAAACATGAAAAACAAGATGTAGCTTCAAATGGCTGGGAAAAGATAACTGATAGGCTACTTGTCCCACACGCTTGAGAATGGTATAAGGACCATAAAACTTGGGTGCTAGCTTCTGACAATGCTCTTCATTGAGGGAAGTTTTCTTGTAAGGTTGCAGTCGAAGAAACACCCGATCCCCTTCTGCAAATTGACATTTAGAGCGACCTTGATCTGCTTGTTGCTTCATGTGATTTTGTGCCATGACCAAATTCTCTTTGAGTGTATGGAGAATAGCCTCTCAAGCTGTAAGTGTTAGTTCAACCACCTAGACCTTCGAGGCACCTGGTAAGTATGAGAGAACTTAAGGTGTCTTCTATCCATATACTGCTTCAAAAGGAGTCATGCATGTATCTATATGGTATGAAGTGTTGTACCACCATTAAGCTAGGGGTAACCATTGAGCCCACTGATTTTTCTTTTCTAAGGCAAAACACCTCAAATATGTTTCCAAGCACTTGTTGACAACTTTCGTTTGGCCATCAGTCTGGGGATGATAAGCTGTGCTGAGATGCAATTCGGTGCCTTGTATCTTGAACAGTTCTTGCCAAAAATTGCTTGTGAAAGTTGGGTCACGATTAGAAACAATAGAGTGCAGCATGCCATGAAGCTTGAAGACTTGATCCATGAAAATTTGAGCCACCGTGGATGCTGTAAATGGGTATTGAAGGGTGCATAAATGAGCATACTTGGAAAGGCGATCAACAACCACCATGATGACTGATTTATTTCCCGATTTGGGTAAGCCGGTAATAAAATCCATAGAGATATCCTTCCAAACAGCAGGTGGAATCGGGAGTGGTTGAAGTGTGCCCAGATATTTGACTCTTTCTCCCTTGTTGCGTTGACATACATCACATTTAGCGACAAAATTACAAATGTCTTGTTTCATACCATCCCAGAAAAAGGAATGTTTGACCCTGTCATAGGTTTTGGTGAACCCGGAGTTCCCGGCTGTGGGTGTAGCATGAAGCTCAGAAAGTACCACGGATTTAAGCTTTGATTGTTTACTTAAATACAAACAACCTTTGTATCGAAGTTCATCATGGAGCCAAGAGTACCCTGGGGAAGCTGGAGCATTGGACTGCAATTGTTGGATCAACTGCAAACTTTTGGGATCTTGTAGCCATTCTTGGCGAACAACTTGGAGCCAATATGGGACAATGAATGAAAGAGAAAAAATGGATCCTTCATCTTCATATTTGCGGGAAAGTGCATTCGCAACCACATTGTCTTTGCCTTTCTTGTAAATGATGTCATAATCATATCCAAAGAGCTTAGTCACCCATTTTTGTTGTTCTGGGGAGGAAATGTGTTGTTCCAGAAAATACTTGAGGCTTTGATGGTCTGTCTTAATTTGGAAACGTTGCCCCAATAGATAAGGGTGCCACAGATCAACGACATGTAGAATAGCCAACATTTCCTTTTCATATATGGATTTTCCAAGATTTATTTCAGATAGTTGCTTGTTGGTAAAGGCCAAAGGTCGACCCTCTTGCATAAGAACAACACCAATTCCTTTCCCTGAGGCATCAGTTTCCAACACAAAGGTATTTGTGAAATCGGGAAGGGCGAGGACTGGAGTGGTGCACATGGACATCTTCAAGGTGTGAAAATCTTGAGCAACGGTTGGAGTCCAAGTGAAAGAGTTCTTTTTGAGGAGAGCAGTGAGAGGTGCTGCAATATTCCCATAATTCTTAACAAACTTGCGATAATACCCTGATAAGCCTAGAAATCCACGCAAGCTCTTAAGAGTCTTTGGGTGAGACCAGTCTTGCATAGCTTCAATCTTTTTAGGATCCACCCTGACTCCATCCTTGCCAACCAGATGGCCCAATTATTCTACTTCTGAGGCGCCAAAAGCACATTTAAATTGTTTCAGGAAAAGTTGGTGTTGAGAGAGTATATGGAGGACTCGATCCACATGAGAAAGATGGTCTGTCCAGGTTTTGATATAGATGAGGATATCATCAAATAAAACTAAGACAAAATGGCAGAGAAAAGGATGAAAGACAGGATTCATGAGGCTTTGGAAGGTGGAGGGGGCATTACAGAAGCCAAAGGGCATGACAAAAAACTCATAGTGGCCCTCATGATTTATAAAGGTAGTCTTGAGAATGTCTACCTCTTTCATACGTATCTGGTGGTAGCCCGAACGAAGATCCAGTTTAGTGAAGAATTGGGCGCCACTCAATTCATCCATGAGGTCATTAATGATAGGAATGGGGAATTTGTCTTTGATGGTAAGTTTTTTGAGGGCACGGAAGTCAGGACACATTCACCAAGAACCTTCTTTCTTTAGGACCATGACCACAGGAGAAGAGTAGGGGGTCGTACTAGGGAGGATAACGCCTGCATTAAGGAGTTCCTGGACCATTTTATCAATTTCATTTTTTTGGGAAAAGGGGTGATGATACGGAAGGATATTGGGAGGAAGGATTCCGGGTACAAGGGGAATGGAATGATCATGAACACCACGGGAAGGAGGGACTCCTTGTGGAGTGGAAAAGACCAATTGATTTTTATAAAGGATGGCTTGGAGGTCTTGCAAGACTGAGGGTGTCTCTGTTACTTGTATGGCATGGAGTTGGGCGATAACACCAGAATGACCTTTTTTGAGCATCTTTTCCATGCGACGGGAACTAATGATCTCAGGTGAACCGACAATGATGCCTTGGAACCTATATTGGTGGCCCTCCTGGTCGAATTGCATGGTTAAGTATTTAAAATCCATGAGAATGGGACCCAAAGTCCTTAGCCAATTTTCACCCAACACAATGTCACAACCTCCCATGTCGATAGAAAACATATGGGATTTCAGGTAGTAGTCACCAATTTGGAGACGCACATTTTCACAACGCCCTCCACATTTCATGGAAACACCATTGGAAATCATGATTTGGAAATTATTGATGGCATGGATGTAGCAATGAGTTTCTTGGGCAATGCGGCGATGAATAAAATTATGGGTGCTGCCACTATCAACCAGAATAATGACCTTCCGATGCTTGATGTAACTGATTATCTTGAGGGTTTGGGGAGCGGAGAGGCTAGTGAGAGCATTAAGGGAAATGACCAGTTCTACTTCAGGAGGGTCTGAGGGGGGTTATGTCAATGGATTGAAGTGACTCAGACACAAGGGGATTTTCTACATCCTCTTTTGAAATATCCTCGGAGATGGCCTTAAAAAGATTTTGTTCTTTACACTTGTGGCCCGAGAAATATTTGTATCACAATTATAACAAAGGCCTTTGAGTTGGCGTTCAACCATTTCAGCCCTTGTCAATTTTTGGATCTTTAGTGAAGCAGAGGGAGTAGTGGGATTTACTGGTTTAGGGCGAGGGATAAAGGAGGGTTTTCGGTTTTGAGAGGATACCACCTGTTGTGCTTCTTTAGATATTTTAGTATCCTCCACCCAACTCTGAGGCCGAGCCATGAGGACATGGGCCTGAATCTCATCCTTGAGGCAGCTGATAAAACACTCTCGAAAAAAGGCATCAGACATGCTCTCTGTTCTAAAAGCCAGGTGCTCAAAGGTAGCTATAAATTCTTCCACTGTTCCTAATTGTTTCAACTTTGTCAAACGACCCAAATGGTTGGTGTCAGTGTCAAAGCATTCATAAAGCTCTGCCACAAAGTGTGTCCAAGCAATATACCCTTGACGAGAAGTTTTTCTCCATTGCCACCATTGCCACCGTTCTTGATCTAGATGGAGAACACCATACAAAAGTTTGGCCAAGTCATCTGTAATGCCGTATAAAGAGAAATAATGTTCCATTTGGGTTACCCAACCAGTGGGGTCCGAGCCATCAAATTTGGTCACATCCACTCGCGGAAGGCGTAGGTCACATTGAAAGTGATGGTTTTGAAAGTTATTGGAATGAGAGGAATGGTCACCTTCAAGATGTGGAGGTGAGGAAGAGGAAGAGTTATCTGTAGGGATATGCAGTTTGGTGCAGAGTGCTGAAAAGACTGATTCAAGCTGGGTGGTGAAGTCTTGTTTGATTTCTTCCATTGAGGACTGCATGGTTGTATTGATGGTTGAAACATTGGCACTGAGTTGTTTCACTTCTTGTTGGGTTTTGATGAGACCAGATTGCAAGGTGTTGAAGCGAGCTTCCAAGTCTTGGCTACGGGTATGGGCTATGAGGATGGGGGAACTGAAAAGGAGCGGGCGGGGTCAATTTTTTTTTTTTCCGAAAAATGATATGGATGAATGTGATAAGGGTGAAGAGATGAATCCAATGAAATAGGTCTCAAATAATGGTGAAACAATTTCCAGACCTTTATTTATTTATTTTTATTTTTTTATTTTTTTCTGCGGAGTTATTCTCCGGTCTGAAGAATACTGTAGAGAGGAAATGCCCAAATGCTTAACTAGAAATAAATGTGTATTTACTTGGCAACCCGAACACGGTTGTGCGACAATAGATCTTGTTTGTTTTAATTTGTTTATGTTTCTGTCCCCAAGGGTTAGGTATTCAAGGGTTCTACAGACAAGGGTTTGCCCTGTGCTATAGCTCTCTGATATACGTGTGGGGTCCAACAGTAGTACTCAACCCAATATATCAGGGCACTAACTAAGGAGGATAGACCGTACCCTTAGTCATACTACCTGACTACCCAGGTACTAGAGAGTATCTTCCCGAGTGCTGTTCTCGGTGACACTATAACAGTCAGGCAAATGATTGGTTTATCTAAAGAGGGCTTCAGGTAATCTAGGCCGATCAGTACACGGGTGCTGTCTGATGCGCTACCACTCGAAGGGGTACCAACAAGGGTTACAAGGGTGGCCAACAGATGTGCACTTAAGTACCACTTGTATTTCCTATGTGTATGAATCCCTCAACTGCGGGTTTATGCATGTAACGACAGATCTCTGTGGCTTAAAGACGTTGGAATACGTCTCTACCCTGAATTTTTTTTTTAACCCACACTTTTTGCCAAGGAAATTTCTCTGATACCACTTGTAATATACCAGATATAAAATGTATGCAGAACAGAAATAAAATGCTAGAAATGGAAGAATACTAGCAATATAACCAGAACATTCACCACAATAGCACTGAAATTAGAAGAGAACAATAACATAAATAACACTTTGAATATAAAATCAATGTTCACGGGCCTCTTCGAGGGGGTAACCTCTAGTTGAGCAAAGCTCTATTACAATAATATCCAAGCTGGGGTTCTCATACCCTCGACTCCTATTTATACTAAAAAGAAGCATCTAGAGGAAGATCCTTCTAGAAGTGGAAGCTTCTATTAGGTCTTCTTACATCCGCCTTATTCTATTTTATTGAAAGGCCTTATTAATATTGACCTTTATTACATCCAAATATATTGTTCTACCTATGTGCAGGTTAGGACCCTAACACTGTGACTAAAAACAAGCCCCCTCGGCTTCTTGGTGCAGGTCTGACAACAACCCAAGACCTTCCCTTTCGCCCTGCTGCGAAAACTCAAAGTGTCGGGCATTAACTACTTTTTGTTTGATAAGCCCCCTCTTGATGTGACCTTGG
This sequence comes from Picea engelmannii, assembly GCA_009831015.1. Taxonomy (NCBI): domain Eukaryota; kingdom Viridiplantae; phylum Streptophyta; class Pinopsida; order Pinales; family Pinaceae; genus Picea; species Picea engelmannii. Next base: position 1,442,212 of record ML784714.1, on the reverse strand, counting down.
CGATGACCACGCGATTACAGGCGTGACCACATGCGGTTTGTTGTCAAATGGATTTTGGGCTCACAATGATCCTACAACCTCCACGTGTCCTCTTGACGAAACCACGGTTTGGATTGTAGCCCACCTTTGATATATTAAAATATTCGCAACTCGTATCCTCACAATGCTACGGGATCATCGATCTCACGATCTTGACGATAACGACTAAATCGACGATTCATATCTGCACTTCTCATATCTACAAACCAGGTCTGCTCCCTCTGAATCAATGGTCGAGATCTCTTCGCAATTTCAGACTCCGGGAATTTGAAATGTGAGACCCAACTACCTTTTGTACGTCAATCCTCTGGAGTTGATAATCCATGGACACCTGTCCTACTCAATTGATGACCCTGCCCTCATTCCGAGTGGTTGGCCATTCAACTCGGATCAACAGTCCAATGACCCTCTTCTCGATTGACGATCGAGATCTCCTCTGGGTCTGCGAACTTATGAGATATCAAATCTCAAACCTCTTTTTCCCAATGGGATTTACCTGGAGTCAAAGATCCACCGATGCGTGTCCTCCTGATCCAACGATCGAGGATTACTTCAGGACTTTACCCAGAGTGTATGGATCTACGCCACGTTCCTTTTAAATCTAGTAGCTACAAATCACTTCAAGACTTTACCCAGAGTTCACGGATTCACGCCACGTCTCCCTTAGATCTCATTATAATATCCCTAAGGCCAAACCCAATTGTAAATGCAAATGCAAATGTACTTAAGCTGGTGAGATGTTTTGATATCATTTTTATATGCACATTTCATGGCATAGTGCACGCATGTATTGCGCAGTAAAATGAGGAAGTGTGCACATTCCAGGATACCGTGTGCAACAAATTAAGTGTGCGCGATTTTGAGGCCAAGGAGCCTTTGTGTATATGCTTCATTTTATAGGCTGGTGAGCTAGTTATTATAAGATAGGATGCTTGTGTTTTGATTAGGCCAGAGAGCCTAGATGTTAAAGGCCAGTGCACCTATTTTTGTATATGTCTCATAATTAATATAAAATACATCGCTGCACATAGACCGACAATGATAAGAGTACGAGGGACTAAACTCCACTGGTTAGGGAAAGGGAGGGGAATAAAAGTTAAAGAAAAGGGCTAAGTTAGGGAGCTTAAGCCAAAAAGGAATATTATATTAATATTTCTTAAATCATAAAGTATGGATAATTATTTTATCCTAAATTCTAAAGTTGGGGACAAGTGGGCAAAAGTAGCTCCCAACATGACAAGTGTCAATTTGGGGACATGGATACATATTGTTGGGACTTAGTTCATTTTCCCATCTTTTCCATCATTCTATCCATCATTCAGTCATCGAGTCAATCATCCATGAGCATGCACACACCCATTGAGCTATCCTTCATATCTTCATGACTGTACCTGAACCTGTATCCATAGCCATTCTCTGTTCATGTAGCTGGTTATCTTGGGAGATGGATTGAAGAAGTGGGTTGTCAGGCCCATGAGATATTGAAGAGGCGGGTTGTCAAGACCGTGAGAAATTTCTCTCTGGGTGAGAGAATTGCTGGGAGTTGATTTCCTGAAGGTGTTAAACTGCAGCTACAGTGCACTAAGACTTCCTGTCCGGCCTATTGCTGAAGCCCAAAAAGGAAGTGGGGCAGCCGAAGGACTGTTGAGAAGAGAAGGGGTACACTTCCGGGGGTGGGACACACATGTAGGGAATGAGGGACTGTAGATTGTTAGTTTGAGTTGGCACCTGAGACTGAGTCTTTCCTATTGTCTATGAGCCTTTAGCCTGGTTAGGAATCCATTTACCCGGGTGGAGTTTAGTCCCATCTCGGGGGTGAATTACTGTTGAGAGTGATGAACAATGTGGTCTAAGGCTGGGAGGTTCATGGAAGGTCTGCATGCAGTTTGTGATATTATTACCAAGATAAGTGCCAATTATGTGATAAATTTACATACTGCATTATCATTTACATGTTTATTTTTTGGGTTTATCTTATGTGTGTGTATAACTGTCTGTATATTTATGGATATTGCCTATATATGCTTCATGTATACATTTACTGTTATTTCAGTATGAATATGTGTAATTACATATGTATTTGTCTGTTTACGTTTTATATATAATGCTTCCGCAAGAGTTCTGTGTGTATATATTTTAATTGCATGCAGTTCGAAAAATTTATGTGGCATAGCTCAGTTGGATGCTGGGTATGTTACAGTATGTTCCACAGAGAGAATGAAAGAGTTCTCTAGCATAGCGTGGCTCGACATGGATGGCCGTGGACATTACAATATGGTATTATAGCTTCAGTTTTCAATGCTGAGCCTGGATGGGCCGAACAAGTTGAGTTGAAGCGAAATTTCACTGAGAAACTATTTCGAAGTGGCCAAATTTCGAGTTACAGAGTGTCCATGATAAAATTTTAGAAACAACGATGCATAATTGAGAAAAGCCCCAATTTTTGTTGTTAAATTCATGAGAAAATTGAGAAATTCGGCCATGTGATGAGATATTATTTATTTAATATCTTTTGTATCAAATTCAGACCTGGAATTAGTTGAATTTGAAGTTACAGTGAATCCATGTCAGTTGGAGTGAGTTTTGTAATTAAAATTCCCAATATGTGAATTGGTTTTGGGTAAATTTGTTCCAGAAATGTCAACCCACAATGATTTGTTGTTGCAGAGGTTGAATGGGTGTTATTGGGGTGAAATTGAGGAAATTTCATAGTTTCAGAATGTCTATGGTAAATTGGGAAAAAGTTAGGAAAAATCCCCAATTTCTACCGCAGAATTCACGAGGAATTGATGCACATAAAAATGAAGGTGCGTAGGTGGACGCACTAAAAATGTAGGATGCACAGTAAAAAGCTTATGATATGTAAAAATTGGGTTCCATGTGAAAAAATGTTGGCGTGCTGGTGCGCGCGCTAAAATTTGGCACGACGTGTAAAAATGTTGGCGTCCTGGTGTGTGCGCTAAATTTTGGCACCGCGCGGAAAATGGCGCGCTGGTGTGCGCACTAAATTTTGGCGTCGCACAGAAAAATGTTGGTGTGTGGGTGCGCGTGCTAAATTTAACATTGCGTGGTGTGCATACGCATAAAATGTGCGCGTGGTGCACACACATATAATAATGGCACGCGTGGTGTGCACAATATTGGCTGAGTGTAGAGAAACTTTGTTGGTGCGCGTGCAATGTGGGTATATGTTGTCACGCAAAAGTTTAGTTAATGGTGCGTGGTGGGGGCATACTAAAATTTGTCATAGTAAAACGTGTAGAGTGAAATGTGCATGGAATGTCAGTGCGTGATACAAAACTGCGCGCAACAAGTAATAGTGCAAGAACCAAAACTGCGCGCGGTGGATATTGGCGTGCGACACAAAAGTAGTGCACGCAAATTATTGGCACGAAAAAGAAGTGACACACAGTGGTTTTAAAGTGCACGAAACATGATTTACTTTGTGCTATTGTTGTGCATGGTGAAGATGGGTTTACAGGTTGAAATTTGTGCACGTGAAGTTGTTTGAAGGGTGAACAACAGTAGAGAATCTGTGATTTTCTACGACGTTTTATATCATTTGAACGTCATCTTTTTGCAGTGAGTTTTTGAGGCCCTTAAGCCAAGGAACACTATGTATTTGCAGCTCAAGTAAAATATCTCGGATAGAGATTTCTAATGGTGTAAACTATTTGTCAAATGGAGATTTTATGAAAAAGTTACAACACAAACAGTGGAGGGTAAATTTTAATACCCATCTAACTTCAAAGAGCCATAACTTTCTGCTCCAGAATTAGATTGAGGTGCAAGAGAAATCAATGGAAAGATATTGAACCATAGAATACATTCCAAGAGATGAATGAAATTTTTGGGCATGTTAAAAGTGTTTAATATGGAAAATAAGGTACCTGTAGCATACCGGTTACAATATGGTATTTTGGCCTAGAACTTCAGCAGGATGTAACTAGCAGCCCAGAACCCAGAAAGAGCTGAAACTTGGACAGAGTGTCTATAATATGTATATTAAGAAATCAAAGTGACATCCTACAAAAATTCCAAAGGTGTAGGTGCAAAAATGCATAATTACAGTACAAAGTTGCGCCAAGTTGAAAAATGAATAGAAAAATTAATGGACAATTTTTAAATAGCCATAAGTTTCTACTCAAGACTCGGAATTGAGCATGGGAGTAGGTGTTGGAAAGGTATTGGATAGTGGAATCTAAATATCCACCCAAAAAATTGATCTAGGCATTCAATTTTCTAGGAAATCAGAAGAAATAATTCTGATATATATTATTGAACCAGAATGGTTCATATTTTCATGAAATTGTTGAAACAATTAGCCTAACAAAGTTTTGTTGGCTGCACATTTTGCAGAGTTAACAACAAATATATCAGATCAAGATCAACACAGATTACAGAGTAATGGAGGAGGCACAAGAGACTTACATTCAGGAGGATGAGATCAAAGGGATGGATGTCCATTTGGGCATTGAAGGAACAAACTCCAATGGACATGGAGAAGGAAGGGATGAAAACATGAATATGGAAGAGAACATTAAAAATTTGCAAAAGGATTTCCAAAGCCACAAATATGATAATGAAAGGCTTATTAGAGCCAAGGAGAAACATGATGAATTCAACATGAAGTTATTGCAGATCTTGAACAGAACAAAAAAGAAATTGGATAAGGAGAGTGGCTCAAGAAAATCTAGAAGTCACAGGTCTCCTAATGAGAAAAAAAGAACCAAAAGTGTTAGCAGACATCACCATCACTCCCCAAGGCATTCCAATAAGAGATCACACATCAACTCAAGTCCATCCCCTGTCAGAAAGCATAAGGGGTCTGGGGTGGATGAGCTATGAGGAAAAATGAACAAAATCAAACCTCCTACATTTGATGGTGAGCACAAGAAGGATGAAGATGTAGAAACATGGTTGCTGGGCATGCGAAAGTATTTTCAATTGCATAATTATTCTTCTCATGCAGAAGGTAGAATTTCCATCTATCAACTCAAGGGAAAGGAATCCATGTGGTGGGATCAACTTGTGCAGGTGCAACACATTAAAGAGAGAAGTGTTACTTGGAGGGAATTCAAGAAGTATTTTGAGAAGAAATACTTGACTAAAAGATACTATGACAAGAAAATGAAAGAGTTATTTTAACTCAAGCTTGGAAGTATGACCATAGATGAATATGAGAGAAGGTTTTTAGAACTGCTAAAGTATGTCTCTTTCATCAAGGATGAGACAATTAAAATTCAAAGGTATTTGAGTGGATTACCATCATTTATCAATGAAAAAATATAGTATGATTATCCCAAGACATTGGAGGAGACCATAAGGTGAGCTAAATGCCTATATGATCAGAAAAAAACAAGGCCAACTTTACAAAAATCTTGGGAAGACAAAAAGAAGTTCAATATGGATCAAAGGAAGAAGTGAGCTAAGCCACCATTCTTCAGAAATAATCCACAGGGACAACAAAATCCTAGAGAGCCCGTAACGATTGAGACAGGGGGTCAAAGGCCAAGGAAACCACCTATTCAATGTTGGGGTTGTAAAGGAGATCATATGTACAGAGATTGTCCTCACAGAGGTGAAAAAGTGAGAACTGTTCACAATGTACAACAAACTGAAATAATGGAGGACATGGGCATAAATATACCAAGGATCTGTGCAGCGCTGGACAATAAGCAAGTAGAGTATCAATCACATATGATTGAAGTGGAAGGTATTATCAACAACGAAAACATTGCTATTTTAATTGATTCAGGAGCTATTCATAGTTATATAGATCCTAAGATGGTGGAAAGTTTGCATTTTCCAAGAAGCAAGCATAGAAAATCTTGGTTGGTGCAGCTGGATACTGGAGCCAAAATAAAAGTTAATGAGATGGTTAAGTCTTGTCTTATGGACATGAATGGACTGAACACCAGGGCATATTTGAACATCTTGCCTTTAGGTTCCTATGACTGTCTAACTAGGATGGATTGGTTGGACCAACATCATGCTATCCTAGACTGTCATAACAAGGAATTTAATTTCTTGGATAAGGAAGGGAACCTAAGGAGAGTGCAGGGAATTCCCAGGGTAGTAACAATCAGAGAAATTTCAACATTGCAACTGAAGAAATGTTACAGAAAAGGGTATCAAATATTTGCAGCTCATATGGAAGAGACACCTAAAGATAAGGTGCCAAATTTGGAAGATTATCCAGTCCTAAAAGAGTTGTAAGATGTGTTCAGGGAGGTACCAGGACTACCCCCGAAGAGAGATATTGATTTCTTTATAAATTTAATGCCTGGAGCAGCTCCAGTGTCAAAGACTCCTTACAGAATGAGTACACCAGAGCTGAAGGAGTTGCAAATGTAGCTTGAAGAACTTCTGAAGAAGGGGTATATACATCCAAGTGTTTCAAATTGGGGTGCCCCATCCTTGTTTGTGAAGAAGAAAGATGGAAAATTAAGATTGTGCATTGATTTCAGACAACTAAATAAAGTGACTGTTAAGAACAAGTATCCTCTGCCAAGGATTGATGATATTTTTGATCAATTGAAGGATGAAAAGATATTTTCAAAGATAGATCTCAGGTCAGGATACCATCAGGTAAGGATTAAAGAGGAATATATCAACAATACCGCCTTTAAGACAAGGTATGGTCATTATGAGTTCACAGTGGTGCCATTTGGGTTGTCAAATGCACCAGTTGTTATCGTGTGCTTAATGAATGGTGTTTTCCGAGAATATTTAGACAAGTTTTTCATTGTATTTTTGGATGAAATTATTACATATTCTAAGTCAGAGGAAGAGCATGAACATCATTTGAGAATGGTGTTGCAAGTATTAAGGGAGCATCAATTGTATTCCAAATTGAGCAAGTGCTCATTTTATCAGAAGAAAATTCATTATTTGGGGCATATGATTTCAAAGGATGGGATAGCAGTGGATCCTGAGAAGATAGAAGCCATTAGAGAATGGTCAGTGCCAAAAAATGTGACTGAGGTCAAATTATTCATGGGCCTTGTAGGCTACTACAAGATATTTATTAAAGGATTCTCAAAGATTGCACACCCAATCACTTCCTTGCAAAGAAAGGGTGTGAAGTTTCATTGGACATTGGATTGTGAAAAGAGTTTCCAACACTTGAAACAATTATTAACAAGTGCTCCAATACTAAGGATTGCAGACACTAATGATAACTTAATTTTATGCAAAGATGCATGTAAAGAGGGACTTTGTGGAGTCCTCAGTCAAAATGGGTTTGTTATATGTTATGAATCAAGGAAGTTGAAGGAGCATGGAATACACTATGCCACTCATGATTTGGAGTTGGAAACCATAGTGCATGCCTTGAGGAAATTGAGGCACTACCTCATGGGGGAAATGTTTGAGCTGAGGATAGACCATAATGGTCTGAAATATTTATTTGATCAACCAACTCTAAATGCTAGGCAAAATAGGTGGTTAGAATTTATAAGTGAATATGACTTTGATATACAGCATATCAAGGGGAAAGAGAACAAAGTGGCTGATGCACTCAACAGAAGAGTGCATGAATTGCATGCTACAATCATTATCATGTACCAATCAGAGTTGAAACATAGAATTATAGAGGCTGCCAGTTCATATTTGCAATACAAGGAATTAGTGGCAAAATTACAATAAGGTATTTTGTAGCAGAAAATTGAGGAATATAAGCTAGATAATGATGAAATTCTCATCTACAGGGGAATAATTTATGTACCAAATTCCCAGTAGTTGAAAAATCTGGTATATAGAGAAATGCATAATGTGCCTTATGCTGGGCAACCAGGATATCATAAAACTATTGCATCTGTCAAGAGCCAATATTATTGGCCAGACATGAAGAAAGATGTTGCTGATTTTATTGCCAGATGTTTGGAATGTCGAAAGGTAAGGGCTGAGCATAGAAACCCAACTAGTTTTCTACAACCATTACCCATTCCTGAGTGGAAATGGGAAGTTGTAACAATGGATTTCATCACCAAACTACCGAGAACAAACAAGCAACATGATTCTATCATGGTAGTGGTGAATAAGCTTACTAAAGCTGCCCATTTTATTCCAGTTAAGATCACTCACAAGGAAACCAACATTGCTGATGCTTATATGAAATAAATTGCATGGCATACCCAAGACAATTGTGTCTGACAGAGATCCAAAATTTACCTCAAAAATTTGGAAGGGATTATTTAATGGATTTGGAACAAATTTGAATTTTAGTACAACGTATCATCCAGAATCAGATGGACAAATAGAGAGGGTAAATCAAGTGATTGAAAATATCTTGAGGATGTATGTGATGGATAAACCATCAAAATGGGAAGACTACCTACACTTGGTAGAATTTTCTAATAACAATGGGTACCAAGAATCTCTAAAGATGAGCCAATTTGAGACACTTTATGGCAGAAAGTGAAACACACCAGTAAGCTGGGATAACCCAACAGATAGAGCAGTGGTTGGGACAGATTTGCTCAGGGAAATGGAGGAGCAAATGATAAAAATAAAACAAAATTTAAAGGCTGCCCAAGATAGGCAGAAAAGTTATGCTGATAAGGGTGGAACTCACAGGTAATTTAAAGTGGGTGATCATGTATTCTTGAAAGTGAGGGCCAACAAAAGTTCCCTGAAGTTGGGAAATTGTTCAAAGTTGACAACTCATTATTGTGGGACGTTTGAAATCCTAGAGCGGATTGGTCCAATAGCTTATATGATTTCATTGCCTGCATCTATGTCTATTCATAATGTATTCCATGTATCATTACTCAAGAAATATATACTTGATGCTAATCATGTTATTGATTGGAATGTGATTCAGGTGGAGCAAGAAGGCGCTTTCCAAGTGCATCCAGTACGCATTTTGAACCGAAAAATCAAACAGCTCCGAAATCGAGACATAGGGATTGTAAAGGTCCAATGGACTTGGTATGGTCCTGAGGATGCTACTTGGGAGCATGGGGATGCAATGTGGGTAGAATACCCGCATCTTTTTGAGGATTTTTGAAATTTTGTTGTATAGGTGTACGTGATGCACTGAGGACATTGCATAAATAAGGGGAGGGGATTGTAATATCCTTAAGGCCGAACCCAATTGTAAATGTAAATGAAAATGAACTTAAGATGGTGAGCTGTTTTGATTCATTTTTATATGCACATTTCATGGCATAGTGCGCGCATGTACTGCGCAGTAAAATGAGGAAGTGTGCACATTCCAGGATACCGTGTGCAACAACTTAAGTGCACACGATTTTGAGGCCAGGGAGCCTTTGTGTACATGATACGTTTTATAGGCTAGTGAGCCAGTTATTATAAGCTAGGGTGCTTATGTTTTGATTAGGCCGAAGAGCCTATATGTTAAAGTCCAGTGCACCTATTTTTGTATATGTCTCATAATTATTATAAAATACATCGCTGCGCGCAGATCGACCACGATAAAAGAGTACGAGGGACTAAACTCCACTGGTTAGGGAAAGGGAGGGGCCTAAAAGTTAAAGAAAAGGGCTAAGCTAGGGATCTTAAGCTAAAAATGAATATTATATTAATATTTCTTAAATCATAAAGTATGGATAATTATTTTATCCTAAGTTCTAAAGTTGGGGACAAGTGGGCCAAAGTAGCTCCCAACATGACAAGTGTCAAGTAAGGGACATGCATACATATTGTTGGTACTTAGTTCATTTTCCCATATTTTCCATCATTGCTTCCATCATTCAGTCATCTAGTCAATCATCCATGAGCATGCACACACCCATTGAGCTATCCTTTGTATCTTCATGACTGTACTTGAACCTGTATCCATAGCCATTCTATGTTTGTGTAGCTGGTTAGCTTGGGAGATGGAATGAAGAAGCGGGTTGTCAGGCCCGTGGGATATTGAAGAGGTGGGTTGTCAGGCCCATGAGCGATTTCTCTCTAGGTGAGAGAATTGTTGGGAATTGATTTCCTAAAGGTGTTGAACTACAACTACAGTGCTCTGAGACTTCCTGTCCGACCTGTTGCTGAAGCTCGAAAAGGAAGTGGGGCAGCCAAAGGACTGTTGAGCAGAGAAGGGGCACACTTCCGGGGGTGGGACAGGCATGTGGGTAATGAGGGACTGTAGGTTGTTAGTTTGAGTTGGCACCTGAGACAAAGTATTTCCTATTATCTATGAGCCTTTAGCCTGGTTAGGAATCCATTTACCTGGGTGGAGTTTAGTCCCAGCTCGGGGGTGACTCACTGTTGAGAGTGATGAACAATGTGGTCTAAGGATGGGAGGTTTTTGGAAGGTTTGCATGCAGTTGGTGATATTCTTACCAATATAAGTGCCAATTGTGTGATAAATTTACATACTCCATTGCCATTTACGTGTTTATTTTATGGGTTTATCTTATGTCTATGTATAACTGTCTGTATATTTATGGGTATTGCCTATATATGTTGCATGTATACATTTACTGTTATTTTAGTATGAATCCATGTAATTACATATGTATCTGGTTGTTTACGTTTATATAATGCTTCCACAAGAGTTCTGTGTGTATATATTTTAATTGCATGCAGTTCGAAAAATTTATGTGGCATAGCTCAGTTGGATGCTGGGTATGTTACAATATGTTCCACAGAGAGAATGAAATATTTCTCTGGCATAGCGTGGCCTGACATGGATGGCCGGGGACGTTACACTCACTGTATAGATCTTATTCTTCGACTTCGGGTCTCTGCACTCCAACGATCTCAGTTCTCAAACTGAAAAAACCACTTCAACTTTTTCCCGGAGTTCGATATCTGTTGACAAGTATCTCCTCATAGATCAACGACTCACAAATCTTCGGCTCTTCATGATTTGGGTGTTTCAAGTTTCAACCTATGGCTTCTTCTAGATCTTTCGACCTGCTAACATGTACCCTTCTGGATTCAATGGTCCAGATACGCTCTGGCTCTCCAACTGTTCGCACTTTGGGAGTTTCAAGTTTCAAACTCGTCTCCTTATGAACTCATGATATCTGACGGCTCATGCTCACTTGACTGATCCAACTTCTGAGGTTCACTTCAAACGATTTGATCTCTCAGGTCTGTTCGGATGATCGAACGATTGAGGTTCTATTTCGGGGTTCCGACTCTTCGGGCTTCGGAAACCTCAAGTTTCAAATCCTGATAGATTCTCTCTCCTCTGTACACAAAGTGCTAAGGCTCGTTCACTTCTTTCTGATCCGATGACTGTTGGTATTTTTCCACTATGATCCAACGATCACGATCGTTATTCCTCATGCGCTTCTGATATCTCCCCGCTTGGAAGATTTTTCCTCTTTCAAAGGTTCCAAACCTTTGTTCTCCTTACGAATCCGACTCTGGGATTTCATCAACACTCATGAAAAGTGTTATCTCTTATGAGATTCTGTCCTTGAAAGGATTTCGATCTCCCACGCACACCTTGCATTCTCAAGATTTTGAATAACTCAGTTCGAAGGATTTTCTTGGAAAGAAAATTCTTCTCGCCCACCTGGCATTCTTCCATTCTGGTTCTTTGAGGCTAGGTTTCTCCTTGACACTTTGCACACCTTGCACCTGGTCTAAGTTTCCCTTTCTCTCTCTGAATTTCTCTAAGTCTATCTAAGACTCAGTCGATTCACTCCTTGCGTTCAAGATGCACACCTTGCATATGAGTGTCAGAAGAGAAACATTTGAAACTCATCCAATTTCGTCATGAACTCATACAGTCAATATCTCGAACAATCATACATGAATGAACTGAAATAAGTCACATACACAGAATACAACATTCATTCATCCATACACCAGATGAACACAGTCCAAGGATTTGGGAGGATTTTGTCTACTTTATTCATTCATGAAAATAAATTACATAATGTTTCTTCTACTCTACTCTGTTCTACTGATCTCTTTGATCTCTATCTCTTACAATACTCATACCTTCTGATCTATTACAATGCAACAATAGACTATCTAAGGTCCGACTCCATGAGCTCTCTCGTCCTGTCTGAAATCTATCCTATCAAATTCAAAGCTTTTACCTACTTTTTCCTATTACAATAACTACCAGTTATTGCCAGATAGAGTCAACACTCCATATCTGCAATCCCTTACAGTCCTTCACAACTTCACAAACAAGTTACATTTTTAAAATGTTGTTTACAAAATATCTCAACAACCGATTTATTTATGAAATAAATGTTTGATTTGAAATTCTGCTATACTGAGATGTCATTCGTTTGCCTCCATGCGTGCGTTGTTGACTTTGAAGGTGATGCTCCTCCATCAACCTACCTAAGTAACATAAAACACAACTTTTCCCATTCTTTCTAATTTACAATTCCTTCATCATTATGAAAAATGAACATCAATTATAATAATTCGATATCATTCCAAAAGGTTATCATTTAACATAAGGAATTTTTCCCTACTTTCCTTCAGATACAACCCCTTTGCATCATATAAAGGGGTGAACATATTTTATAATTGAATAAATAAATTAAAATAAAGGAGTGAACATCTTTTATATTAAATTAAATTAATATTATTCTACAAAGTTAACATTTAACCTTCAATCAAAACTATTATTATTCTAACATTTAATATTGTTCTAAACTATAAACCAAAATAACATTAATATTATTCTAAACTATAAACCAAAATCAACTATTGAAACTATTTAATATTATATCGTTTCTCCTATAATTTGAGTTTCAACTATTAAAAATCTGTTTCCTTAATGAAGAAATTTCTCCTGTGAAGGTTGCTTCGAATGTTAGCAGTATCATTGTAAGATTGACTATAATGATGACGAAAATAATTTTTCCTCTACGATTTATTTTGTATTCAAGAACTCTCTTGCGGCGTCAACTGTAGTTCAAACCTTAATTTTATCGGGAATTCAACGATAGTTCTCTGGATGACGTTTTCAATAAACGGGTACAGTTTTGCCATAATGCAATCAACTATTGAAACTATCAGTCATAATTAAATTATTTTCAACCATGCTAATTAATTTCAAACTGGTTTATACATTAAATATTTATGCCTGGACAACACAACCTAAATACCTGCACCAGATTAACAGTGATATAGTAGCAACGACATTAACAAAAATAAAAGAATCACATTAATTCAAGTGATTTGTTAGTCTAATGCAAAGGAAAAACGATTAATCTAATGTGCTGGATAAAGGCGATAACTAAAAATAATTCCGTCGAACATCAGAGAATATCAACAACAGAGCTAGGAAAGGAAAGGAAAAATGTTGAACGACTCCAAGAAGGAAATCTTCCAGCAGCCAGACAACATGGGGAAATCAAGGGAAGTGAGAAAGGGTAAGACATGCCAATTATGTATTCATTCATTGCTATATTTTGCCCACAGGTACAATTGGTGTTTAAAAATCTAACCCTTTCTTCTATGTTGCCAGAAAAAGAAGACTTGTTCTTGTTAGAATTTCCTGTGGTTAGAATTAAGGTTCAATGCCATTCAAAACTACTAATATAGACTATCTAGGGCCCTCGTGGGAATTAAACAAAAATTTAAGTGGTCATATTTAGAAAACATGGTCTGAGAGCCCAACCTTGATTTGTGTCTGTTTCTACTGCCCAAAGGAAAATTGTTGAACGACTCCAAGAAGGAATTCCATCTTGCCTGGGAAGGAGTTTAATCCGATGGTGTCTCGAAATCAGAGCCTATCCAAAATTTTAATGGTTACTGGTACCCTCTAACTGCTGCGAAATTCCAGTTAATAACCCCTTTTTAAAAGAAAGGAAAAATCTATTTGAAAAATTAGAGGTTCTTAAACAACCGTAATTTGCACAGGTAACCAACAG
>ML784714.1:1403042-1428306 GCA_009831015.1 Picea engelmannii | reverse complement strand
CTTGCAAGGTCAAGCTACAACTCGTTGTCCGAGCTGGGTATCCCCAACAACCACAAGAAAGTTCAGTCAAGATAAATTCCGGCAGCGTAACCTTACGCATACAAGACATGATCCATACTCATCCTTCGCCATCATTTTTATAGAGTTTTCAAGTGATTAGTTTCCCAAATCCTCATTAGATTCCTTTTTCATTTATTTAATTAGGAAAAACCTCCCCCATACACATGTCGCCCGATCCCCTAGTTGCACCAGAAAATCAATTTATTAATTAATTAAATTTGCCTATTTTCCCCACCCACGTAAAAGCGTTCCTCAAAAATGCTCCTCGTTGTCCTGTTATTTCCTTACAATTCTTAAATGACTTACGCCTTACTTAAATCCTAGTTGAGTTCATAAATAGAAAGTTCCAAACGCTAGATTCCATACTAAGTTAGACATTCCCCTTTTTCTTTAATTCCTCCTTTTTAACTAAGTTCAAAATTAGCAAGTTTAGACAAACAACCATTTACCCCTTTTTAATTATAAAACCTTCATTACAATTTTTACTTTAATTAATAAAGTTTGAATTTTCTTTACCCCTTCTTGTTATATGTTTTAATTAGTTTTTTTTTTTTGTTCAGAGGTTCTACTTAAACCTAGGTTTCAAATTCACTAGGCTTGGCAATAGTTCTTAAGGGAAAATTTGTTATTAAACTTTACTCATCGCATCATTCATTTAATGCCGACTGGGTCCTATGGAGGCATAGATTTCTAGGCACTAGGTTTATTAACTTACCATAGTTAAAATCACGACGTGCCCTTTAGGACGCATTACGTGTTCCAAGGGTGCCACTCGCCTCTTTCCATTTTATTCATGCGATGAGCCCTTCAAGATGCACTATGTGCTCCAAGGGTGTCACTCACCTCTTGACTGAATTTGGTAGACGTCAAACCCCTGGAGTCAATACTCCATTAGGTGATCTTGTGGGAGACTAAGGGCCTCTAAGGAATAAGGACCTTGCCTTATTGTACGCTTTTTAGAATCATCGTGAACGACTATCACAATCTTCCCTCATGACATCGTGGGTCTTCTTGAACTAGGTAATCGTTAACCTACATTTCAAGCCATGATGAGAGTGCTAGTAGGCCGTGGCAGGGATGCTGCCACACCTCTCCCTCACTGTGTCTGGTTGTCCTACGTGTTACTCCAAATGTGAGTATGGTCGACAAACTATCGTCAACCTGCATCCATCATAGAAATATTTCAGTGATAACAATGAACATCATAATGTCTAATCATATGTACATATGTCACATCAACAACATTCAAACCCTAACAGTCCACTCTTTGACTCGATCTAGAGTCCAAGGAATTTCATCGATGCCTTGACATCCTCTAACGTCTAGAGTCCTGCACAGTCAGGAGAACTCGGTCAATAATATCTGTCGATGTAAATCCAACAAAAATAACATATCATCAAATCCACAATATCTCATAATCATAATCAAATAACCAATAGTATAATGACCCAGATCACTTGCACGCAAGTGTCCTCAAAGTCTGCTTAGTGCGCGCAAGAGCGAGATTTCACATACACCATCTCTTGTTTTAAACTTCGTCTCGAAGTTTCACAGTATGTAATTTTCGAAATAAAGTGTATCACAGTATCATGTCTAGCTACCAAAAAAAAATGGAAACTACTGACACATATCATATGCGTTCTCCCAGGTCGCCGAGTGTGGACTATAGTTGTCCAGCTGGACGTTGACCTGATCTATTGTTTGACGCCTTAGTTGTTGAATGCGATGGTCCAGGATGTGGATTGGCTCCACCGTGAGAGCACCCTCGTCTGATACTTGCAAGGAACTCATGTCAATAACATGTGTAGGATCACTAACATAATGTCTAAAAAAAAATATGTGAAAAACATCATGCATACGCCTCAAAGAATTAGGCAAGGCTAGTCGATAGGCCACGTGCCCCTTCTTTTCCACAATCTCGAAGGGTCCCATGAACCTAGGAGATATTTTATCACCCTTTCCAAACTTAATCCAACTCTTATGTAGTTTCACCTGCAAGAAGACTCGATCGCCAACTTCATAACTACTGTCAACACGATGCGCATCGACATAATTCTTCTGCCAATCCTGCGCTTCCTTGATCCTTTATCTTATTGTTTTCATTTGATATTCCATTTCTTAGATCACTTCTGTTCCCACCAGGACCCTATCCTCAAGCTGATCCCAACTTAGAGGCGTCTGACACGATCGCCCATAAAGAAAATCGAAATTTGCCATCTTAATGGTACTTTGATAACTGTTGTTATAAGAAAATTCTACCAGTGGCAAGAACTCTTCCCAATGCTTCTGTTGGTCCATCACGTACATACACACCATATCCTTCAAGATTTGGTTTGTTCGTTCGGTCTTCCCATCTGTCTCCGAGTGATACGCGGTACTAAAGTTAAGTTGGGTTCCCAAGGCCTCTTGGAAACTAGTCCAAAATCATCCTGTAAACATCGATCCTCTATCGAATATAATCCTCATAGGCACGCCATGCAGCCTCACAATATTACTAATGAAAACTATAGATATATCAAGTGCCTGATATGTCATAAGCACAAGAATAAAATGAGCACTCTTTGTCAGAGTATCGATTACCACAAAAATCGAGTCGTGTCTCCTTTCCGTCAGTGGCTATACAACAATGAAATCCATCGAAATGACCTCCCATTTCATTTCCAAAATAGCATGTGGGTGTAGTAATCCTGCCGGATGTCTATGTTCAGCCTTCACCTGCTGACATTCTAAACATATTTCCATGTAGTTGACTATGTCTGCCTTCATTACTTTCCAGAAGAATAAAGGTTTATGGTCTGCCCTCATCTTCGGGCCTCCAGGATGAGCCATGTACACTGCTCTATGAGCCTCATTTAGGATCAAACTTATCATCTCGTCGTTGGGCAGTATGTAAATTCGACTTTTAAATCTCAATAATCCGTCGTTGTCCACAGTAAATCCCTCAAAGTTTGGTACCATCATTGTTTTTTGTCCGATAAAATCCTTGGCCTCCTTGTACTAGTCATCATCGCGTTGTAAAGTTAAAATATTTTCACTTAGATTCGTCTGAAGAGGCATCACCGAAAATATGCGTGGTCTCCGACTCAATGCATCAACCACTCTGTTCACTGTTCCTTTTATGTAAGTAATCTCTAAATCGTACTTGCTAAGAAATTCCGACCAACGTTGTTGTTGCGTGTTCAAGTCACTTTCAGTAAAGATGTACTATAGACCAAAATGGTCCGTTTTTAGTTCGAATTTTAATAAAAAAAGGTAGTTTCTCCAAACTTTCAAGGCATAAATAATGGCTAACAACTCCAATTGCGCATCGTATATTTATCCTCATGCCTTCTCAACTTTCTCGAGATGTACGTGATCACTCGACCATCTTGCATCAAGACTCCACCTAAGCCTTCCTTGGATGCATCAGTGCATACCAAGAAGTCCACGTCCATGTCAGGGACCTTCAGTATCGATGTTGTCGTCAACAACTCCTTGAGCCTCCAAAATGCCTCTGCGCATTTCTCGGTCCAAATAATATTCTTGTTCTTCTTCTGCAATTCCGTGATCATATTTTCTATCTTCGAAAAACCCTTGATGAATCGTCGATTGTATCCCACTAAACCCATGAAGCTATGCATTTCGGGGACATTCATCGGTGCAGGCCATTCCATAATAGCCTCGACCTTTGCTGGATCCATAACGATACCTTTGCTAGAGATGACATGCCCTAAGTAGTGAATCTTCGATTGATAAAATGAGCATTTCGACAGCTTCCCAATTTTTTTTTCTCTCGTAGACACTATAGTACCATGCTCAAGTGATCGTCATGCTCCTCCATCATCCGAGAGTAAATAAAAATATCATCAATGAATACTTGATCTAACTTGTCTAAGTATTCGTGAAACCCCGTTCATCAAACTCATAAATACCCTGGGGGCGTTCATCAGTCCAAACAATAAAATAATAAACTCGTAATGTCTAAAATTCGTCTTAAAGGCGATCTTAGGGATATCGTCCTCCTTGATCTGTAACTAGTGATACCATGATCTCAAGTCAATCTTTGAAAACACCATCACACCTTTCATCTGATCAAACAAATCATCAATTCTTGGAAACATATGCTGATTCTTGATCATTTCCTTGTTCAATTGACGGTAGTCAATGCAGAGTCTCCATGACCCATCCTTCTTCCGTATGAAGATAACATGCGCACCCCACGGTGACACACTTGCACGTATAAGTCCTAGGTCCAACAACTCATTCAGTTGCATTTTCAACTCTTGTAACTCTGTGGTCGAGATCCAATAAGGCGTTATTTCTATCGGTTCAGTTGATGGTTTTAGGTCGATGGTAAATTCCAATTCCCTCTCTGGCGGCATCCCAGGTAACTCCTCAGGGAAGACGTTCACAAACTCTCACACCACCAGAAGGTTTTCTAGATCTTCCACTACTCCCTTGCCGTTTAACGCAAGGATTGCATAAAGATTACAACCCTTGCACATGCTCTTCAGTATCTACAAGGAATAGATGAACCTCATGGAGACTCCCTGGTTCTGACCTACAATCACGCGTCTCTGTCCCTCGTCATCAACCAAGCTCAACCATTTTGTATTACAATTGAGTATCGCCTCATACGATTCCAACCAGTCCATATTGATAACGACGACATAAGATCCTAAGATCATGACGTACAGGTTGGCCCTTGTGAAAAACTCTCATAGGTTAAGGCTACAACCCGTAACCTTCGTTCCAACCTTCTGTTTGGCTCCGAAATCCATTTCTACAAAGATAAACTTGTCATTTTCGACTGCCTTTACCTTAATTATTTTTAGCGCTGCACCAGAAATAAAACTCTCTGTAGCACCTAGATCTATCAAAATACTAAGGGTATCGTCAACGGCGATACCTGATGTTTTGAGCACAATCGACTGGTACTCTGCCTGGTGGTTATTCACTGCTGCGTGAATCCGATGGGCCTTGTTGAAATCTCCCACGGTAGTGGGTTTGGCTGATCCAGATGCTCTGGTCCTCTCAACTGGGCAGTCACGCTGGTAATGTGGTTCTCGACATGTCCAACACCCTTTCTTCAGTCTAGTACTCCTGGTACCTAAAGTAGAAGATGACGACCCACCGGCCTGGAACCCTGGTCTATCCTGCTGAATAGGCCTAAACTGTTGCTGCTGTGGTCGACGTTGTTGCTGGTGCTATGGTCCTCTGTAAGGAGTCCTCTTCTGAGGCACTGGTCTCCGAGGTGTAGAGAAGTGGATCCTCTCTGGATGCCATGATATCCTGGTGAATGTCTAGCTGGTGTCTGATGCTACTGCGCACTAGATGATGCCTGTCCCGCTGGTCTCATTGTAGTCCTGCTCTAACCCCCGCTGATAAGATCCTCCTCTGCTATGAGGGTCTTCTGGACAACATCATGCAAGGTTTGAGGCATCAAAATCCTAACCTTTGCACGAATGGTAACATTAAGGCCAAACATGAACCTGCTGATCTTAAGTTTCTCGGTATTCAGGTGCGGAGCATACCGAAGCAACTCCATAAGACGGGCCTCATACTCGGGCATCGTACGACTGCCCTGTCGCTAGGTGTTGAACTCGTTGAGCTGACGCCCAATGAATTCCTCAGATAGATACCTCTCCTGGAACCGTTCCTCAAATAGTTCCCATGACACGTCTTCGACGACCATTTTTCAATTGCGGGAGGAGCATCTTCCACCAGAGAAGAGCGCTCCCCTTCAGTTGAAATACCGCCATGCAGACCTTCATGTTGGAGGTATAGTCGCGAAGTGAAAATAACATCACCATATTCTCCAACCATGCCTCGACGGTTGTGCCGTCCGAGGCACAAAATAACTTAGGAAATTTGACCTTCTAGAGTTCATGGCGAATGCTACTAGTACTGAACAGAGCGCGTAGTGGACCCTCATGAGGTGCCGATGCCCTGGCCTCATCTCTATCCAAATGACTGATCAATGCCTTATACATCCTCTGAAAGGACCTCATCATCCCAACCACATCACCCACAACTATCTTTTTCTTCCCGACAACCTGTTCGTCTCCCTGGGGATTAGACCCCTCGGGCATGGATGCCACTGGGGGCTTCAAGTCTCCTCTCCTAGAACCCTGTCGTTTGCCTCCGTGACGTCCTCTAACCATAATTACTTGCACAAATACACATCAATTTAATTAGCGACATTATAATCAAATATCTAATCAAAGGAAGTCGTAGTGATCCCAAGTTGTAGGTTGAACCGACTCTGATACCATATGTAAAATCCCCAGACGTCACGACAACATGCGAGGCATAACAAGAGCAATTTTTTTTTTTAAAGAAGGAAAGTAACAATGACCAACATAAAATCAACGCAACTCGACGACGAACACAATGCACACAATTCATGCAATAGACAACATAACTATCTAACACACTAGCACCTCATGCAGCTGGATGCAACATATGAGAATCATTCAGACATAAGAAAATGACTACCTACCCATCCTACCTTACAAGGTTAGGACCTCCAGAACACATAAGCAACACTCAAGCCTAGGTTCCCATCGATTTTTTCCATTTAAGGTCTCAAGGTCGACGACTGTTCTGAGGAACAAGGAGGTGTCTACATCCTGCCCATCACCAACAAAACAAGCCTACTAAGTTAAGGACAATCATAAGACCAACCCAACACAACCATCATCAACGGCACGTGTGACATGACCCTTCAATGCAAGCGAGAAATAACAATAATTGATTCAACATTTTGGATGATGCACCACCAGACAATCCAAACATTTAGACATTACTTCAATTGACCTTTAATTTACAATCACGCAAGATATATGACATACACAATCTATCTAGCAATAACCAACTTGAGGCGCAATTCTATTTAAATTCCAGGTGCGCCATTTAATCATCATTCATTACAATAAAATCCGAGTCGTAAAAAGGGATGTACCTTATGGAGCTTTCAGATAATCACACATACATCTTCTCAATGTAATAAACAACTATGATTATTCATCTAAGCAGTTGAAATAAAGAAATGACTAAAAGCTACAACTTGTAATACATCCTTCTAACTTATGCAATCATAGAGTTTGTTCTCCATTAAAACCCTTTTTCATTTAACACCTACCTAACTAACATAAAACACAACTTTCCCCATTCTTTCTAATTTACAATTCCTTCATCATTGTGAAAAATGAACATCAATTATATAAAATAATTTAATATTATTCCAAAAGGTTATCATTTAAAATAAGGCATTGTTCAGTACTTTCCTTCAGTTACAACCCCTTTGCATCATATAAAGGGGTGAGCATCTTTTATAATTGAATAAATAAATTAAAATAAAGGAGTGAGCATCTTTTATATTAAATTAAATTAATATTAGTCTACAAAGTTAACATTTAACCTTCAACCAAAACTATTATTATTCTAACATTTAATATTGTTCTAAACTRTAAACCAGAATAACATTTAATATTRYTCTAAACTGTAAACCAAAATTCAACTATTGAAACTATTTAATATTATATCGTTTCTCGTATAATTTGAGTTTCATCTATTAAAAATCTGTTTCCTTAAYGAAGAAATTTCTTCTATGAAGGTTGCTTCGAATGTTAGCAGTATCATTGTAAGATTGACTWTAATGATGACGAATATTTTTTTTCCTCTACGATTTATTTTGCATTCAAGAACTCTCTTGCGGCGTCAACTGTAGTTCAAACCTTAATTTTATCGTGAATTCAACGATAGTTCTCTGGATGACGTTTTCAATAAACGAGTACATTTTGGCGATAATGCAGTCAACTATTGAAACTATCAGTGATAATTAAATTGTTTTCAACCATGCTAATTAATTTTGAACTGGTTTATACATTAAATATTTATGCTCAGACATCACAACCTAAATCTCTGCACCAGATTAACAGTGATATAGTAGCAACGACATTAATAAAAATAAAATCATCACATTAATTCAAGTGATTTGTTATTCTAATGCAAAGTTAAAATGATTAATCTAATGTGCTGGATAAAGGAGATAACTAAAAATAATTCCGTCGAACATCAGAGAATATCAACAACAGAGCTAGGAAAGGAAAGGAAAAATGTTGAATGGCTCCAAGAAGGAAATATTCCAACAACCAGACAACGTGGGGAAATCAAGGGAAGTGAGAATGGGTAAGACATGCCAATTGTGTATTCATTCATTGCTATATTTTTCCCACAGGTACAGCTGGTGTTTTAAATATCTACCCTTTCTTCTATGTTGCCAGAAAAAGCAGACTTGTTCTTGTTTCAGAAAAGAAAAGGCGACTGTACTAAATGTAGCTAAAGAACAATTTCCTGTGGTTATAATTAAGGTTCACTGCCATTCAAAACTACTAATATAGACTATCTAGGGCCCTCATGAGAATTAAACAGAAATTAAAGTGGTCATATTAAGAAAACATGGCCTGAGAGCCTAACCTTGATTTGTGTCTGTTTCTGCTGCTCTAACCCTGATATTTCTCCCTGGGAAAAAGTATGGCCATTGATTAAAGATACTGAATAGACTAAGCTTAAAAATGTAAGTTAAATAATGTGTATTGAATGTGGCACTTATTAAACTGGCCATTGAACGAAATGCACAGAGTAATTCATAGAAATCTCACTGTGAAGAGACAAGATAGGATTTGGAGTAGGTTTGAGTAAGAGCAAGGGTGTCCCACTATAACTTCCTTTAAAGAGCGAGCATGTCCCACTGTAACTTCTATTCTTGAAGCCCGTGAATGAAAATATCGGCAACATAGCTAGGAAAGGAAAATGGTTGAATGAATCCAAGAAGGAATTCCATCATACCTGGGAAGGAGTTTAATTCGATGGTGTCTTGAAATCAGAGCCTATCCAAAATTTTAATGGTTACTAGTACCCTCTAACTGCTGCGAAATTCTAGTTAATAACCCGTTTTTAAAAGAAAGGAAAAATCTATTTGAAAAATTAGAGTTTCCTAGCAACCGTAATTTGTACAGGTAACCAACAGAGCTCACATGTATAAATTGAGCAGATCAGTCTGGCTTCAATCATTAAGAACAAAACCAAATTTCAGGATTAAAGTAGGATAAGGCATGCTCCATAATCATCGAATCACTATAAATTTGTAGAGCAATCAAGTGATCGCTACTAAAATATCAAGTATTGTGGGACGTAGAGATACTATGTTCTACAATTTAATAAAAACAAATTGTGAAAGAAATTTTTACAAATAGTCCATGAATCAGACGTGTGCACTATCGCCTAGATAATTATTCATATGTAGAAACTAAACAAATATTTTATTTTAACACCATCTACACATGCATTCTTTTGACATTAGAGAAATGCATAAACAATAAATTTAACTACTATTCAATTCAAATTAGACACATGCGTATCGTAGCCAAATGCGAAGAACTAGAAGTGGCTGTCTCACGCTCGCCCTTCGTCCAACTCCGACTTGTCGACCGATTCGACCTCACTGGTACCTCCCAACCAACGTTAGTGGTACTCTTCTTTCCCTTGAGCCCCCTGAGCTGCAATGGGGCCACACACACAATACCAGAGAATGATGGCTTCCCATCTTGCCTCGCAAAGTCGAGATACCACTCGTTGTCCGAGCTGGGTATCCCCAACTCCCACAAGAAAGTTCAGTCAAGATAAATTCCGGCAGCTTAACCTTACTCATACCAGACGTGATCAATACTCCTCCCCCATCATCCCTTTTATAGAGTTTTTCAAGTGATTAGTTTCCCAAACTCTCATTAGATTCCTTTTTCATTTATTTAATTAGGAAAAACCTCCCCCGTACACATGTTGCTCGATCCCCTAGTTGCACCAGAAAATCAATTTATTAATTAATTAAATTTTCCTATTTTCCTCACCCACCTAAGAGAGTTCCTAAAAACGCTCCTTAGTGTCCCATTATTCCCTTACAATTTTTAAATGAGTTACGCCTTACTTAAATCCTAGTTGAGTTCATAAATTGAAAGTTTCAAAGGCTAGATTCCATACTAAGTTAGACATTCCCCTTTTTCTTTAAGTTTCCCCCTTTTAAACTAAGTTCAGAATTAACAAGTTTAGACAAACAACCATTTACCCCTTTTTAATAATTAAACCTTCATTAACATTTTTACTTTAATTAATAAAGCTTTTATTTTCTTTACCCCTTCTTGTTATATGTTTTAATTAGTTTTTTTTTTTGTTCAGAGGTTCTACTTAGACCTAGGCTTTAAATTCACTAGGCTTGGCGACAGTTCTTAAGGGAAAATTTGTTATTAAACTTTACTCATCACATCATTCATTTAAGGTCGACCAGGTCCTAAGGAGGCATAGTTTTCTAGGCGCTAGGTTTATTAACCTACCATAGTTAAAATCACGATGTTCCCTTCAGGACGCACTACGTGCTCCAAGGGTGCCACTCACCTCTTTCCGTTTTATTCACGCGATGTGCCTTTCAAGACGCACTACGTTCTCCAAGGGTGCCACTCGCCTATTGACTGAATTTGGTAGACGTCAAACCCCTGGATTCAATAATCCGTCAGGTGATCTTGTGGGAGAATAAGGGCCTCTAAGGAATAAAGACTCTGCCTTATTGCACGCCCCTTAGAATCATTGTGAGCGTCTGTCACAGTCTTCTCTCATGGCATCGTGGGTATTCTCGAAGTAGGTAATCGTTAACCTACAGTTTGATCCATGACGAGAGTGCTAGTAGGCTATGGCAGGGCTGCTGCCACACCTCTCCCTCACTGTCTCTCATTGTCCTGCATGACCCCTTTACTTCAAATGTGAGTCTGGTCAACAAGATATCGTACGCCTGCATCCAACAACGAAATATGTTAGCGATAACAATCAACATTATAATGTCTAATCATATGTACATATGTCACATCAACAACATTCAAACCCTAACAGTCCACTCACTGACTCGATCCAGAGTCCAAGGAGTTTCATCGATGCCTCGACATCCTCTAACGTCCAGAGTCCTACACACTCAGGAGACCCCGGTCAATAATACCTATCGATGTAAATACAACAAAAAAATATATCATAAAATCCACAATATCTCATAATCATAATCAAACAACCAATAGTATAATGACCTGGATAAGTGTCCTTAAAGAATAAATCCGCTCAGTGAGCACAAGAGCGGGATGTTACATACACTCCCTCTTGTTTTAACTTTGTCCCAAAGTTTCACGGTATGTAAGTGCTGAAATAAAGTGTATCACAATATCATGTCTAGCTACCAAACAAAAATGGAATCTGCTGACGCATATCATATGCGTCATCCTAGTTCGCTGAGTGTGGACTATAGTTGTCCCACTGGACCTTGACCTGATCTACTATTCGACACCATAGATTTCAAATGTGATGGTCCAGGATGCAGATTGGCTCCGCCATGAGAGAACCCTCGTCCGATACCTGCAAGGAGCTCATGTCAATAACATGTGTAGGATCACTAACATAATGTCTCAAAATAAATATGTGAAAAACATCATGTATACGCCTCAAAGAATTAGGCAAGGCTATTCGATAGGCCCCAGACCCCTTCTTTTCGACAATCTCAAAGGGTCCCACAAACCTAGGAGAGATTTTATTACCCTTTCCAAACTTGATCGAACTCTTATGCGGTTTCACCCACAAGAAGACTCGATCACCAACTTCATAACTATGGTCGACACGATGCACATCAACATAAATCTTCTACCGATCCTGCGCTTCCTTGATCCTTTGTATTATTGTTTGCATTTGATCTTCCATTTCTTGGATCACTTCTGGTTCCACCAGGACCTTAGCCTCAAGCTGATCCCAACTCAAAGGCATCCGACACGGTCGCCTGTAAAGAAACTCGAAAGGTGCCATATTAATGGTGCTTTGATAACTGTTGTTATAAGAAAATTCTACTAGTGGAAAGAACTCTTCCAATTGCTTCTGTTGGTCCATCATGTACATACACAACATATCCTCCAAAATTTGTTTTTTTCATTAGGTCTTCCCATTTGTCTCCAGGTGATACGTGGTACTAAAGTTAAGTTGGGTTCCCAAGGCCTCTTGGAAACTAGTCCAAAATCGTCCTGTATACACCGATCATTTATCGAATATAATCCTCTTAGGCACGCCATGCAGCCTCACAATCTCACTGATGAAAACTATAGCTATGTCAGGTGCATGATACGTTGTACACATAAGAATAAAATGAGCACTCTTCCTCAGAGTGCCGACTACCACAAAAATCGAGTCGTGTCTCCTTGCCGTCAGTGGAAGTCCAACAATGAAATCCATCAAAATGACCTCCCATTTCGATTCCGGAATAACGTGTGGCTGTAGTAATCTTGCCAGATGTCTATGTTTAGCCTTCACCTGCTAACATTCTAGACATCTTTCCACGTAGTTGAATATGTCCGCCTTCATTCATTTCTAGAAGAATAAGGGTTTAAGGTCTTCCCTTATCTTCGTGACTCTTGAATGAGCCATGTACACTGCTCTATGAGCCTCGTTTAGGATCAAACTTCTCATCTCGTCGTTGGGCGATACGTAAATTTGACTTTTAAATCTTAATAATCCATCGTTGTCCACAGTAAATCCCTCAAATTTTGGTACCATCATTGTGTTTTGTCCGATAAAATCCTTGACCTCGTACCAATCATCGTCGCATTGTAAAGTTATAATCTTTTCACGTAGATTCGCCTAAAGAGGGAAGAGGCATCACCAAAAATATGCGTGGTCTCCGACTCAACGCATCAACCACTTTGTTCACTGTTCCTTTTATGTAAGTAATCTCAAAATCGTACTCGCTAGGCAATTCCAACCAACGTTGTTGTCGCGCATTGAAATCACTTTGAGTAAATATGTGTTGTAGACCACAATGATCCATTTTTAGTTCTAATTTTCATCCAATAAGGTAGTGTCTCCATACTGTCAAGGCATAAACAATGGCTAAAAACTCCAAACATGCGTCGCATAGTTCTACTCATGCCTTCTCAAATTTCTCGAGATGTAAGCGATCACTCGATCATCTTGCATCAAGACTCCGCCTAAGCCTTCCATGGATGCGTTAGTGCATACCAAGAAGTCCACGTCCATGTTCGAGACCTTTAGTATCAGTGCTGTCTTCAACAAATTCTTGAGCCTCCGAAATTCTACCGCACATTTCTCGGTCCAAACAAACTTTTTGTTCTTTTTTTACAATTCCGTGATCGGATTTACTATCTTCAAAAAACCCTCGACGAACCGTCGATAGTATCCCTCTAAACCCATGAAGCTACGCACTTCGGGGATATTCGTTGGTGCAGGACATTCCATAATAGCCTCGACCTTTGCTGGATCTACAATGATAAATTTGCAAGAGATGACATTCTCTAAGTAGTGATTCTTCGATTGATAAAACGAGAATTTCGACAACTTCCCAAACAATATTTTCTCTCATAGACATTGTAGTACCATGCGTAAGTTCTCTTCAATCTCCTCCATCATCCGAGAGTAAATCAAAATATCATCAATGAATACTTGGATGAACTTGTTTAAGTATTCGCAGAACACCCTATTCATCAAACTCATAAATACCCCAGGGGCGTTCGTAAATCCAAACGGTAAAACAATAAAATCGTAATGTCCAAACCTCGTCTTAAAGGCGGTCTTAGGGATGTCATCCTCCTTGATCCATAACTGGTGATACCCTGATCTCAATTTGATCTTTGAAAACACCATCACGCCTTTCATCTGATCAAACAAATCATCAATCCTTGTGTTAGCACTAGGACTCACCTTCTGATTGCAAGGAAGGTAAGCCCAATACCCATCAGATGATATGTGCAAGTATGAGTGTTTTTTGAAAGGTCGAATGGAAAAAACTCGAAATGATAATATCCTCACTCAGGAAAAAAATAACAGGGCTAACATGTAACAAAAAATAAGGTCTTGACTAATTTCATCCAGTAGTTTGGGAGTAAATGTGGATAGAAAGAAGACTTGAATGAGATAAATGTAAGAGCTACTGCAAACATCAGGTCCACAAAATCCCAAAGGAAGAAATTTTCTTAAAACAAGATCTTCTTGAAATTAGAAACTAAAGAGCTAAATAAACACCATGACAATAAAATGATCAAACATCCATCATATCATTACCACATTCATCCATATGAAGCATTCAGATATGAACATTTAGCATTAGAAGCAAATAGTCTGAAATAGGAGCTGATTTCTATTAGTCAAAAAGTCTTAAGTCTAGTACATACTAGATCACAGTCACTATATCAAAAATATCACAGTTTCTTGGGAGCCTTGCTCTACCATCCAAACACATTAAATCAATTCATCTGTTTATTTATAACAAGAAAGGGAGGCAACAACTAGAGGTATGATCTGGCCTATTTTCCTTAAAAATCTCAAAACATTTATTTATTCTAACAACTAAGATAACAACCTATGCTATAAAATAGGGACGTGTTGGTGACTAAACCCAATCACGCTTCTAACTACTTTGATCCTCTTTTGCCGCTCAACTCCTGTTTTTCCATGTGTCCCTTTGGATCTTGTAGTTGTTCTCTACATGCCAACTACTACTTCTGTCATTTATTCCATTATTAACTTATCCAAAACTATTGGCTTAGCCTTCCTAGATCCTTGGTGTTTGCTGGTACTCCCTTGGGTAGCAATTCTGTGTAGCGCCCCCTAAAATGGAAGAAGGAGGGAAGGTAGCACCTGTGGTTAGTGCCCCTGTGCTGCATATCTACAGCTACATTTGTCCTCTATTGCAAAATTGAGTAAAGCTTGTGTGTGAGCCTACTCTCTGTAAGATATTACGTAGTGCCTGTGGGTAGCGCCTGTATGACAATTTTGCGTTCTATAAAATATTACGCAATGCCTTTACGCAACACCACCTACACTGCATCTGCATAAGGGTTTGGGTAGCTATGCCAAAATGCAGCGTCTTTGACTTTTGAACGTGTGTAGAGCTGTTTGTGTCCTTCCATGATGACAAATCAATTTATTTAGGTGCTTTTACCACTGAGTGAAGCTAGTACCTCTACACATATAGCTAAACACATAGAAGCGTGTATAGGTGGAAAAACTTAATATGTGAATATCAGTTAACCTTCCCAAGAAGGAACAACTCTCAAAAATGGGGTTTACCACTACTAGCTACTTTGTCATTTTAACACTTAGCCTTGCACTCTTTCTTGTGGAAAGAGTGTCTCCAACTAACTCAGTAGACTTCTTCTTCTTAGCACTGGTAGGCTTCTTCAGTATAGTTGTGCTCTCCTTAGCTACTGGTTTTTCATATTCAATGGTAGCCTCAACCAACACCTGTAAATTATTTTGGGTTACTTCCTCTTGGAAATGCTTTAGTTTTGCCTTTAGCTTCCTGTTTTGAGCCTGGAAACCCCTGTTTTGTCTGTAAAGATCCTTCAACTATTTACGAAGAGGCAGAGCCTTTCTTGCTGCGAACCTTGCCAAGTCCAGGGTATGGTTGTAGCCAATCATGAGCTCATTCATCTGAGCCAAGTGGACCTTGTCTTCTGCTTTGAGACGAGCTATTTCTCTCCTTGCATCCCTAAGCTGCTTAATAAGTCTTTTATAGGTCTAGCTTCCAAGGGGGTTGGGGACATGTGCAGTCTCAACAGGCTTCTTCTCGTCCTTTTCTTCCATATGTACATGATTTTTCTTGCATGTTTCATCAGTCTTCTCAAAACCTTTTCCTTTATGCTTCTTCTCTTGCACAACAACCTTTTCTTTATTTTTCATGGTTTTTTACAATCCTTCACAGGGATTTCATCTTCCCTCTCCAAATGTCTTTTGGTACCTTTACCCTTGATTTTCTATACAGGGTTTTTTTTGTTTCTCTTCTACAACTTTTTCAATGCCTTTCCCTTTCTTCTCATGTATAGCGGTTTCTGGTAAAGGCTGTCCTTTGAAATCCCCCTTAGGAATTGATGTCCTAGTGAAAGGTCTTTTACCTTTGATTTCAGCTGCTGGAGGAGGAGAGGGAAAGAGAAGATTCTTCCCTTTTTTGATGTCACCTTGGTAGAATATGGAACTTCTTCTAACCCTGGTGGAGGTGGTGGTGAGAAATTTCTATGTGGGGAAGGAAAAACTTCCTCCTCAACTTCCCTGACCTTCTTATTGATCTCTGAAATAGGGGCTCTGCCCTTTCTCTTCTTGCTGATCCCCGTTTTAGTACTGGTAGGTGATGAAGAGCTTGCAATCTATGATTGGGGGGTAGGTGTTGTGTCCATCTTGAAGTGAGAAGTGACCAAAAAATTCTCCTAGGAGATCTCTTTCTTTCCGAACTCTTCAGAGACAAGCATCCTCATAAGTCCAGAGTGGAAAAGACTGGAGTCCACATCCTTGGATTTGGCTTGCACCCTATCTGCCATTTTACCTATACTTCTCAGCAGGTAATATGGAATATTCATTTGAACCTTACCAGTAAAATGCAACAACAACCTTATGTAGTAATGATACAGGGTGTTAAATCTCCCTTCACAACTAAAATATCTCTGTATGATTTTCAACATTCTGTCAAACTGGTCAATCAACTGATTCCTTGGCACACTCTTAGATAAATCATTGGCTTGGTATTCAGTATTGAAAATATCTTTAACGAAAGGTGAACTCAATACCATGGCCTTGAACCAAGTTTCTCTTGAAATGGGAATCCTTGTTGCAGCTGAGATGGAGGCCTCAGTCACCTCAAATTCCAAATCTCCAACTCTAGTTTTCTTTCCATCAAAATTTAGTGCAAATTGTTTTGCTACTTCTGAGTGGCCTCTCTACATGTTCTGGCAGAAAGAGAGGCATCCTTCTCTTCGAAACATTTCCCTTGCCATGGGTTATGTGTCAAAAAGGTGCATGTACACAGGTTCTATTGGAACTATCTTTCCACCTTTGTGTGCTTTCTTCGACTAAGGGGTCTCCATGACTCAGAAAGAGGGTTCTTAAGAGGCTATAAGGGGTGCTATTGACAAAAAAACTTCAATTCAAGTCTCAAATTCACAAGGATGGCACTTCAAATTAACAGTTCTTAGAAAATGAACTTGGCTATGAGAAATGGACCTTCAGGCTTATACAGGTTTTCAGAGTGTAGACTATGAGGAAGTAATTCCGAAATGACTCTTCGTACAGGATGAAAAGAAGTAAAGGATACTCATAGAGGTTTGAGTAGTGCCTCTGCGTAGCGCAACACATACACAGAGGATAGGCTATTTCAAACCTGTGACTTTCAAAGGATATGACTAACAACAATAATCAGACTATGGATACGAGCGAATATCTTTACAGGAATGCAAATATGGCTCCCCTACTACCCTTCAAGCTTAACAAACTGAAACCTGAGCACAAATCTCCTATGAAAATTAATATGCGAAGGAGGTTGCACATGATACCTGTGAAGTCGACAACTATTGAGCTCCTCAGCATGAACTTAGGATGAGATTGAGGAAACTTCAGCCCTGAAATCTCTCACAACATTGGATTTAGTGGACATGCGATCGTCTGATCTGAACTGGAAAACTTACGCAGCGCATCACTGCCAAACTTTTCAAATTTAGAAACCGTTACCAAGGATCATAAATGTAAGATCTTTTGAAAGCATTTCAACTGACTTCTAGCACTGAAAACAAGGGTTAAGGTATCAGTCGTGGCAATCATGACTTGGAGTGGATGAATGATAAACGTGACATGTGCTACTGAAATTCCTGCTGAGTGGGTAGCATTCTCCAAATCAAAAAATGATTGGACAGGTGAGTGGGGATGATGAGGTATGCATGCGAGGTCATGAGTGAGGAGAGAGGTGTGTCACATTAGCCTGGTCATGGGAGGTATCAACCTAGGGATGAATCACGAGAGGGGACATAAAGAATAGACCATGAGCTCATAAGGGTTTAAGGACCAAAAATTGAATTGTGGATCAAAACATGAGCTATGACTCAAAGGTTTAGTCATCCTAAGGGGTCCTATCATAAATAACATTTAATGGATGATAAATTTATTTTAAAGAGAAAATAAGAATCTAAGGTTTTTTTAATTTTTCTTTTTAACAAAAACAAACTAAGAGACCCAAGGTGACTTAGTGTGATAACATTGGCTCCACAGGGTATGGCATGCCCCCTGCGGGCTACCAAGAATGAGTAGATTCAGTGCCTTATCCTAGGGCTATGGGGTCAATTATTGGAACACAAAAATAAAAGAAAATGATATTTACAATGATGTAAAGAGCCACTCCAGGCTCAAGCAAAGTACTTTTTCAGGAAATGCCCATTTACAGGGCCACCAAAAACCTCTTCATTCTCCATATTATGCAACTTGAAAGTGTTGTTATGGAATACCTCAGAGATTTTGAAAGGACCGATCCATAAAGCTTCAAATTTACCGTGCTTGCCTTTATCCTGCCTCGGTGCATCCCACTTGAGCACCAGATCGCCCACTTGGAAATCCTCTTTTTTCACCTTCTTTTCGAATGCTTTCTTGATCTTCAGTTGATGATCATATGCCTTATCTACCAGCTACTCCTGGGTCTACTGCACTTCAACCAGCTGCTGAATCCTCTTGATCATATCATCCGACTCCCCTTGATAATCTTGGAAGAATTTTTCCACAGGCAAGGCGAGTTGAGAGGGGAAAATGACCTCAACCCCATAAACCAACTGGAAAGGAGAAAGGCCCAAGGCCCTCTTTGTTGTCACTCAGTCATCCCATAAAGAAAACTTGAGTTTTGAATCCCATGCCTTTTTGTTATCCTCCAATAGCTTCTTAACAATCTTTATAAGGATTTTGTTTGAGGATTATGCAAGCCCATTTCCCTGTGGGTAATAAGGGGTTGAATGAATCAATGTGATCCCATATTGTTCACATAACTGAATCAATGGATCAGCCTTGAAAGATGCAGCATTGTTAGTGACAATTCTATTCGGACAACCAAACCTCACTATAATGTCTTCAAGGAAACCAATGATCACCTTGTGAGAAGCATTCCTAGTAGGGATAGCCTCTATCCACTTAGTGAAGTAATCTATGGTAGTCAAGATCCATCTATGTTGGCCACTGGAAGTGGGATGAATTTCCCTGATAAAATCTAAGCCCCATTGTTGAAAAGGTCCTGAAACTGCTACGGGCTTTAATGGCAAAGACTTAAGCTGCTGCTTTCCAGAAAGTTTCTGACATTTAACACATGCTCTGATCTTAGCACAAACATATGTGAACAAACTAGGCCAAAAATACCCAACCCTGAGAATCTTGTAGGTAGTAGTCCTCCAAAAATGATGCCCCCCACACAAACTTTCATGAAAATCAGGCATAATCCTTTGGGCCTCTTGCGGGTCTAGGCATCTCAACAACACTCCCAATGGATCCTTCCAATACAAAATTTGATCAACCAAGCAATATTTTATCGATTTGAGTTTTAATGCTCTCCCCTTGTTATTTTCCATACCACTTGGAGGTTGTAGATTCTGTAAGAAAAATATAATGTCCTTGTACCAACTGCAATTTGCCAATGCAGGGTTGGATTGAGCACCTTTGTTGTTTAATTTAGTCTGCTGCTTTTCTGAACATGAGCCAATGAAATTTACTCCCAACGCTGAGCAATTTGATTCAACCAACAGCTTGGCTAAATCCTGGCCCTTGACCAATTTGGTAGGCCTGATTTCTAAATAAAATTCAAGGATCTTAGCAATCCATTTGTTGCGTTTTCCGTCAATATCAGGCTGAATAAGAATTTCTTTTACAACAACTGATGGAACATAATCAATAACTCTTGAATGCAACACATAAACTCTGAAGTACTTAAGATCTTTAACCAGTGCATATGCTTGCTTATCCATAATGTCGTATTTTAATTCTGCATCTCTCAAAGCCCAACTGAAAAAGGCAATGGGCTGAAATAAGCCTTCAAAGTTCTTCTGCAACAAAACTGAAGCTACTGTATCAAAAGAGGCAAAAGAAAAAATAAGAAAGTCCTTGGAGTAGTTTGGGCTGACTAGGACCGGGGCTTCCATCAAAGCTTTCTTTATTTGATCAAAAGAACTACGAGCTTGAACAATCCACTTGATTTCATTATCTTTCCTCAACATGGCTGTGATATACTTAAGCAACTTAGCAAAATTTGACACAAACCTTCTCAAGAAATTATCCATTCCTAGAAAAGATTGAACCTCCTTTTTAGATCTATTCAGTGCTAAGGTTAGTATGGATTCAACCCTATTGGAATCAATCCTCACTCCTTCAGATGACATGATATGCCCCAATAATTTTCCTTCTTTCATGGTGAACAATGACTTTTTCGGATTTAAAGAGAGGCCAAATTTTCTGCATTTTAAGAAAACCTTTCTTAAATGATCACAGTGCTCTTCATCAGATTGAGAGAAGACTGTTATGTCATCTAAGTATATAACAACAAACTTTTCCTTCTCTCCAATAATTGCTATGTTCATAGCTCGCTGAAAGGTCGCCCCCACGTTCATCAAACCAAAGGGAATCTTGGCGTACATGAATGTACCCCAAGGAGTGGTAAAAGCTGTCTTTTCTCTATCCTATGGAAAAACAAAAATCTGGTTTTAGCTAGAAAATCCATCAACCATAGACATCCGGGCTGCACCTGTCACCCTCTGTAATATATGATCCATCTTGGGCAAAGGGTAATTATCCTTTTTAGAGCTTCTGTTCAGATTCCGAAAATCGACACAGAGTCTGATTTCTCCATTCTTTTTCCTCACAGGTACTAAATTAGCCACCCATTCAGAATATCTCAAAGGAACAATAATTTTTGCATCTAAAATCTTTTTTACCTCCTTCTCCACGACAGACAGTAACATAGGATTGATTTGCCTCAACTTTTTCCTGAAGGTATTAGTCTCTTATTTTAATGGAATCTTGTGCTCTATAATGTTTGTGTCATTAGTTCAGAGATCTTCGTAAGTCCATGCAAATACATAAGAAAACTCCTTCAATAATTTGACATATTCAGCCTGTTAGCGATTATTTTTGTCTTAGGCACAAAAGTACCCAGGTCTTCAGAATGACCGGGAAACACCCAAGCGCAGCAGCGGAAGGATCTCCTTTCCGGCTACGAGTCAAGCGAGCGGGCAAGGTTTTGCTGTCGACAGCCGAGATCCATCCACGAAGTAGATCAACGGTCATCGGGATCTCGGGGCTACCAAGTTACTCGACATATAGCACCAAGAAAAGCTCCAATATTTCAAGGCTGAATCTGGGTCATCCGATCCAGTGACGTGTGGCGCAGGATCCAGTCACACCGACATATCGACATTCGAGAGTTCAAGGGGTAAAATTCCCCGTCTCTTCGCCTTTCAAAACCCCGAACCCCGAAATGCCGATAAACACCCTTCAAAGTCCAGCCCACGGTCCTAGCACCAGGTCACATCAAGAGAACCTGAGAACGAGCGCGGTGCCCTGTTAAGCGGAGAGTGCTACCTCGACCGGTCATCTTAAGGACACGCGACACGTATCCTTGCCATTTCGGCATTCGGGAGTTCATGGGGTGAAGGTTTTACGTCTTTGAACATCGCGAAACCCCGAACCCCGACAACGCTGAAGCTGGGCCCCGCGACATCACAAAGCATTTTCAAACATCCATCTAAAGGGAACACCTTGTAGCAAATTGGGCCATCTCGACGTTTCGCCCATCGCGATCTCTAGGCGCCATCAGATCCGATCTTAATACTGTTTCTAGCATTGAAGTAAATGAAGACAAGAGCGGGTGGTTGAAACCTCCTTTCGTTCATTAAGTGAGGGGAATGGAGGGTTTGGCGAGCCGCCTACTCGCAGAGGTCATGTGTATCGATTTTCTCAACGAAGCCATGCCGAAGTCCTCAAATCGACAGAGAAGTCTTCTCACGCTAGCCGAGCACTTAATGGCTCAACTACCCTCCTTACAAGAGCCATGCGTAGTTAAGGTAGCATTTAAAGATAGACATTGGTACGAGTTTGACTGAAGGGACGCCAAGCTTTGGGTGACTGGACACGCCTCTGTGAGGTGAATTTTCCTGGGTATACAGACCCAGTTTTTGGTATTTCTAAGGGTATCGATGGTAGAGCGAAGCTCTCAATGGTAAAGTTTCGACAACCTTTCTAGTTCTCTGGTTGTGCATATGTATCTGAGACTTCTTGTTTTATGACAAACAGTTTTCCTATTCCATCTAAGTTTTCATCTTATGCTAAGAGAGTTCGTGAACGACTGATTCATGCAAATTGTTGTAGTTATGTTATGATAAAGGATTTGTCATTGCATAGTTGTTTTCTCTGGTTTTTTGTGTTTGAATATAAGAGGATCTTGCGTTTGGACGCTTTCTTCCCCAGTCTGTTAGAGACCTGATGTTTATGACAGACCCTTTCACTCTTCTTGTACAAGTCCTCCCCCCTACTCACCCTTATTGCAACTCACTGTTTGAATTTTATCTAAGACCTCACTTACCCATGCATGCCTGGCCTAGTTTTAGAGTTGAGATGATACGGTTCTGAGTTTACTTCCATTTGATCACCCCTTTTATAAATAAATCATGACATTAAACTGATGGGTGTCGGGCTCTGCTCCTGCTGCAATCCAGGAGTGACTTCCGACGCTAACATTTCTGGCGCCATTGCCGGGGACAAGGTTGAATATTTTCCCCGGGATTGAACGACAACGATTAATTGATTCTGAAGGTGCATCAAATATCATAATTATCAAGATTGCTACTATGCACCTGGCGACTCCATTGTGACGACTCCACTGGAGAGAACCTGCTCTATTAATTGTGGCTTTCAGAGGCAGGCATACGCGGTCTCATCCATAGTTGCCTCTAGCTATGCCTGAAGCAGACCCAGAGGCGGCACTCAGAAAGGGAAAGTCCTCTGAAGAAGAAGCGCCCACCACCAAACCAGGTAATCCGCCATATCCTTCTGTGGGAACTCCTTTTTCTCCTCCTCAGTTTCTTGACAGACCTGTTTCTGAAGTTTCCCGTTTCCTAAATTTCGGGAGTGTTCCTGTTGAGTTTTCCTCTCCTGGTCTGGGATCGGAGGGACAAGACTTTGTCACTCCCCTCTCCCCAGAAAATGTACCTTGGCATAGACTCAGGACCACAAAAGATTTCCCCACTCCTATCTTTACTACTTCTGTGCACAGAAAAACACCTACTGACTTGAGCTCGTTAGCTTTCTCCTTAAATCCTCTCTTGTTTCCCACTCCACTTCGAGACTCATTCCCGGTAGCCCCCTCGCGAACTCCTTCTCCTCCCAGTTCTCCTCCACCCAATATTCCTATGGCTGGTGCTAATCCCCCTCTGAATAGAATGGACGCCATAGTTGCTGCCAGATACTATCCCTTAGTTCTACCCCATCCTATGAATCCTCTTCTTGCTGGGGATTACTTGAAATACATGCCCAAGTTCACTGGGGAAGGAGACATAATTGCCGAAGAGCACCTGGCTGCTTTCTACAATTATGCAGACAACCTCAACATTGAAAATGAAGATGTCTGGATGAGAGTCTTCGTCTAGAGCCTGGATGGCGAGGTGAGGAAGTGGTTTAGAGGATTGGCTCCAGGATCTATTGCTGGGATTGAAGCTCTAGATAGTGCTTTCCTGAGGCAGTGGGGAGATAGGAAGGATTTCATGTATTACATGACAGAGTTTGGTTCTTTGAAGAAGATGGATGAAGAGTCTATCTCTGACTTCTCCAAGAGATTCAATAAGATGTATAATAAAATCCCTGCCAAAATAAAGCCTTCAGAAGCCTCGGCCAAAATTTCTTATGCTAGTGCATTCGACCCCGATTTCTGCCTGTTATTGAGAGAAAGAAGAGCCACCTCCTTGGCTCAAATGCAAGATGCAGCCATAGAATTGGAATCTAATGTATTAGCAGCTGACAGACTGAGAAACAAGGCCAATGCAAACAGGAGAAAGGGAAGGTCGGAAGCCTCAACTTTTGGATCATTGGTGCCTCACCCTCAAATGGATGAACTAACCAAGATGGTGAAGTCTCTGTCTACAGAGATGGAGAGAATGAAGGTCGAGGGGAGGCAAGCATACAAGGGCCCTCAGAACGCCGAAAATAAAGGAGGTTTCAGGAGGCCAAATAATTTTACTCCCCCGAATGTGCAAAGAGAGAAGGGAAGAGACAGAGAAGACTAGGTTATTCAGGTCCCTTTTCAAAACAATTTTGTGGCGGAGGGGGAAGAAGGAGAAACAAACGAGCTTGATCCTAAAATCCATTGCTTTGGAGACACTCCTCCTTTTCCTCATCTCACTCAATCAGCCTATGAGGAGTCTCTCATGGACAGTCAGCTAAATGAACTAAGCAAGGGAGACAAGGCTAGTGGCAGCCCAGGCAGATATGATCTGAGGTCAAAGAAAAAGACTATAGTGCCTGACGTTCCTGAGTAGTCCACCAGGACAGATAAACCTACCAATGAAGCAACAGACAGTCACAGAGGTAAGAATACCCAACCCCTCTCTCCCATTATCCATAGTCATGCTCCTGAAATAAGAGAAATCCCAAAGCTCTCATCTTCTTTTAATTTCGAGCATGAAATTCAAAAAATCAGAATCCCTGTGCCCCTGACAGAATTGATTAAACATGAAGGGTTCAAAAAATGCTTCTCTGAGATTTTACCGTCTGAGGTCTCGAACCCTCCCACAGACTCCATCAATTTGCAAGACGAAAATCCTGCAGTTATTTTAGGTCCTATGGTAGACGATAGGAATGACTCATCCCCTCCCTTCTACACTTCCTTAAACATACATGACAAGGTACTGCACAACTGCTTGATGGATTCAGGGGCTTCTCACAACCTCATGCCCAAAAATGTCATGGAATAATTAGGGCTAGAAGTCACCCGAGCCTATCATGACCTCTATTCTTTTGACTCCAGGAAATTTCAATGTCTCGGGGTTATCAAAGACCTGGTCGTGACCTTGTTTTAGTTGCCCATGAAAAGTGTGCTCATGGATATTGTAGTGGCCGATGTCCCCCCCAAGTTCGGTATGTTGTTATCAAGATCTTGGATAAAAATACTGGGGGCAACCTTGCAGATGGACCTCACATATGCCACTATCCCAGTGTTTGGAGGAGAGCATAGAAGACTATACAGAGAACCCCAACTGGCCTATATAATCAACGACGAAGCCAACCCTACCAATCATCCCATTTTCGCCTTGGACACTGATTTAGGTTCCAGTTTACTGCAACTCACTCATGCTCC
>ML784714.1:1357610-1371794 GCA_009831015.1 Picea engelmannii | reverse complement strand
CTGTTGGTTACCTGTGCAAATTACGGTTGTTTAAGAACCTCTAATTTTTCAAATAGATTTTTCCTTTCTTTTAAAAAGGGGTTATTAACTGGAATTTCGCAGCAGTTAGAGGGTACCAGTAACCATTAAAATTTTGGATAGGCTCTGATTTCGAGACACCATCGGATTAAACTCCTTCCCAGGCAAGATGGAATTCCTTCTTGGAGTCGTTCAACAATTTTCCTTTGGGCAGTAGAAACAGACACAAATCAAGGTTGGGCTCTCAGACCATGTTTTCTAAATATGACCACTTAAATTTTTGTTTAATTCCCACGAGGGCCCTAGATAGTCTATATTAGTAGTTTTGAATGGCATTGAACCTTAATTCTAACCACAGGAAATTCTAACAAGAACAAGTCTTCTTTTTCTGGCAACATAGAAGAAAGGGTTAGATTTTTAAACACCAATTGTACCTGTGGGCAAAATATAGCAATGAATGAATACATAATTGGCATGTCTTACCCTTTCTCACTTCCCTTGATTTCCCCATGTTGTCTGGCTGCTGGAAGATTTCCTTCTTGGAGTCGTTCAACATTTTTCCTTTCCTTTCCTAGCTCTGTTGTTGATATTCTCTGATGTTCGACGGAATTATTTTTAGTTATCGCCTTTATCCAGCACATTAGATTAATCGTTTTTCCTTTGCATTAGACTAACAAATCACTTGAATTAATGTGATTCTTTTATTTTTGTTAATGTCGTTGCTACTATATCACTGTTAATCTGGTGCAGGTATTTAGGTTGTGTTGTCCAGGCATAAATATTTAATGTATAAACCAGTTTGAAATTAATTAGCATGGTTGAAAATAATTTAATTATGACTGATAGTTTCAATAGTTGATTGCATTATGGCAAAACTGTACCCGTTTATTGAAAACGTCATCCAGAGAACTATCGTTGAATTCCCGATAAAATTAAGGTTTGAACTACAGTTGACGCCGCAAGAGAGTTCTTGAATACAAAATAAATCGTAGAGGAAAAATTATTTTCGTCATCATTATAGTCAATCTTACAATGATACTGCTAACATTCGAAGCAACCTTCACAGGAGAAATTTCTTCATTAAGGAAACAGATTTTTAATAGTTGAAACTCAAATTATAGGAGAAACGATATAATATTAAATAGTTTCAATAGTTGATTTTGGTTTATAGTTTAGAATAATATTAATGTTATTTTGGTTTATAGTTTAGAACAATATTAAATGTTAGAATAATAATAGTTTTGATTGAAGGTTAAATGTTAACTTTGTAGAATAATATTAATTTAATTTAATATAAAAGATGTTCACTCCTTTATTTTAATTTATTTATTCAATTATAAAATATGTTCACCCCTTTATATGATGCAAAGGGGTTGTATCTGAAGGAAAGTAGGGAAAATTTCCTTATGTTAAATGATAACCTTTTGGAATGATATCGAATTATTATAATTGATGTTCATTTTTCATAATGATGAAGGAATTGTAAATTAGAAAGAATGGGAAAAGTTGTGTTTTATGTTAGTTAAGTAGGTGTTAAATGAAAAAGGTTTTTAATGGAGAATAAACTCTATGATTGCATAAGTTAGAAGGATGTATTACAAGTAGTAGTTTTTAGTCATTTCTTTATTTAAACTACCTAGATGAATAATCATAGTTGTTGTTTACATAGGAAAGATGTATGTGTGATTACCTGAAAGCCCCGAAATGTACATCTCTTCTTACGACTCGGATTTTATTGTAATGAATGATTGATTAAATGGCGTGCCTAGAATTCAAATAGAATTGCGCCTTAAGTTGGTTATTGCTAGATAGATTGTGTATGTCAGATATCTTGCGCGCTTGCAAATTAAAGGTTGATTGAAGTAATGTCTAAATGTTTATATCTTCTAGTGGTGCATCATCCAAAATGTTGAATCAATGATTGTTATTTCTCGCTCACATTGAAGGGTCATGTCACATGTGTCGTTGATGTTGGTTGTGTTGGGTTGGTCTGATGATTGTCCTTAGCTTAGTAGGCTTGTCTTGATGGTGATGGGCGGGATGTCGACACCTCCTTGATCCTCAGAATAGTCGCCAGCGTTGAGACCTTAAATGGTCAAAATCGATGAGAACCTGGGTTTGAGCGTTGCTTATGTGTCCTGGAGGTCCTAACCTTGCACGATAGGACGGGCGGGTAGTCGTTTTCTTTTGTCTGAGTGATTCTCGTATGTTGCATTCAATTACATGAAGTGCTAGTGTGCTAGATCATTATGTTGTTTATTGCCTGAATTGTGTGTAGTGTCTTCAACGTCAAGATGCGTTGATTGTCTGTTGGTTGTTGGTACTTTCCTGCTTTAAAAAAAAAATTAAAATTGCTCTTGTCATGCCTCGCATGTTGTCGTGACGTCTGGGGATGTTACACTACCCAAATTAAAGAGGGAAGTTAGGAAGGAGTTCCACACTTATTCAACTCCATCATTATCTAGAGAGAATGTCTTAAGTTAGCAAGCAGCATGTAGACTATAGGAAAAATTTGGTAGTATGGCACCCGCGATAGAGAAGGCGACCTTCGATGTACTGGAAGCAGGCTTGAGTGGCTCAGGATGAGCCACGGGTGAGTCTTGGGGGCATGTTGGAGAGGCATTTTGGATAAGCTCCGGGATCTATTCCAAAAGGAGACAAAAGGGTAAAAGGAAGTTAGAAGATGGGCCAGAGCGTGCAATGGAAGAAGACTTCATGGAGTCAAAGAGTGTGACAAAAGGATGCACGATGGAGCAGCATACATAAGGAAAAAAACAGTTATAAACCGTAGGGTTTGGGGACACTTTGTCCACTTTTGTAACGGGTTTTGGGGGACAATTTGTTCACTTTCGTAACGGGTTTTGGGGGAAACTTTGTCCACTTTTTAACGGTCTTATCCCTATTGGTATATATAAATATGTAAGAAAGGAAATATTAGGAAGGGATGCATGAGTAAGAATGTGATAGTGCATGTAAGTTCCAAATGATTTATGGGTTAAGGGAGTTGAGCAAAGGAAGAAATTTGTAGTATGTCTAAGGAGTGAACTCGCACTGCAGCAGAATATCTAGGAAGGTTTGGGATGATATTATTGTTTCATATTTTATAGCGCAATTCGCAGTTGTAAGAAAGCTCTTAATTAAAAATGTAACAAGCCATTCATTGTGGATGTAGCCCAAGTTGGGTGAACCACGTAAATCTATGTGTTATGGTGTGTTTGCAATTTATGTTACCTTCTAATTTATGTTGAATGAATGGATCATATATGATATTGTAATTTTTCACATATATTATGTTTTATAACAAAGCAATTTTTAGCTATGATAACTGCACATGTAAGTAAAGGGTCTGAATGATGCCTCGCTTCCCCTTAGCACTGCAGAACCTTGGCTCCTACAGCACCTCTAGATGCCTCAAGTGAGACTTCACTTGCTCTGCAGGTGATGCCGAAAGGGAT
This sequence comes from Picea engelmannii, assembly GCA_009831015.1. Taxonomy (NCBI): domain Eukaryota; kingdom Viridiplantae; phylum Streptophyta; class Pinopsida; order Pinales; family Pinaceae; genus Picea; species Picea engelmannii. The sequence continues at coordinate 1,368,321 of ML784714.1, read as the reverse complement.
GGTATCTAAGGGTTTTGTTGGTATTTGACTAATTAACCTTGGGTCTCCCTCCTGCGCACCAACAGTGTGCCAACCAAAAAAATGAAAGAAAAGACCCAAGTAATGGAATATGTCTCTGGGGAAGTAGTGAAAGAAAAGAATCCTTCAAGATTAAGTGTGATGGTGATATGGATCAGGGTGAGTTCATGGATTATGGTTTCATTGAGGTAGTTTCTATGAGTTCCTTTGTGGAGGGTGTGTTTTCTCTTGAGTTACCAATTTCTAGACGTTATGTTTTTCCAAAACCCTTAATCTGCCTTTTTGTTTGTCCTCTTATCATATTTTCAAGTCCCTTTTATAAGATTTTAAGCTATAGCATCAATAATTTGGGACTGGGGCAGACGTGGAAAGGGTAGAGCTCAATTTTAGACTGGATTTTGAGAGTCCTTTTCTATTCTTTATTTCTTTATTTAGCATTTATTCTTCTTTTGCTTAGCAGCTGCAATCAACCTCTGGGACTTCATCCTCTCTTCTCATGATAGAATGGATAATGACCCATTACCAAAGTTTAATACATTGTGATAGGCTCTAGGATGAAAGTGTTAAGAATGGAAAGTAAACGGAACGTTACTAATTTCAAGGCCCCCCAGTAGTACCCCTTTGCCCTAGGCGGTGACAACACGGGACTAAGGCATAGATGTTGACCACCAAGATGAAACAAGGAAACAAGCATAACGTCTTGAGATATTGATCCATTATCCAAATTCAACCAATGATCCTCATCCACATTCCCAGTATATTAAGCACAACACTTTGCATGAAATAAGGACTAAAATAACTCATGGTGACATTGGATTACCATCTCCCATGCACTGGTTTGACTAGATGTGATGAGCTTGGATGATCTGAAGAAAAAAGAGGAAATTTGAGGGGGGTTGTTGGGATGCTATCTATGGACATGTTAATCATCATTATGGTCAATATCATTGTCTTCATTGTGGGGGATGAGACATGATATCCTCTTGTTAACCCTAAGCATGGGGGGGTAACATCTCGCTCCAACATGGGGACATGTGTTGAAGGTAGAGTGCATGAGAACCTCAGCATATCTATTTGTGCAAGACCTACAATCCTGCACCCACTTCTAACAACACTAGCACTTATGTAGTAAAGATCAGATGATGTGATCCATCGGGGTTAGTAGTAAATCAAAAATCATGTTGGAAAAAAAAAATCACTACAACTATACATGATAAAGTAATGATAAATAATTCAAGTTCCTAACATGGATGCATGATATACAAATGATAATGTAATTTATTTTCAAATTCAATATCATGCAAAGTTATACTAACATGGATGCATGATGCAAACATATATACAAATGAAAATTTAGGATGCAAATGACCTACCTACACTACCTAATCTAAGATATAATCAGCAAGTATCCTCCCCAATATGGGGTTTGAGAAGGGAACCACTAATGGGTAGTGGCAATCGCCTTCCCTCTAGTCTGGATATATATTAGAAATCATCGACGGACTTATTTTCAATCTTGTAGGGGTATAACCATAATTTATCACACTTTTTGCATGTATTGGGTTGGCCCTTCCTCTTCTCCCACATTATTACCATATTTCCTTATTTATAATCCTCCTCCTTGAGATAAATCTTTTATTGACTTGGATTTATTTCTTGCTTCAAGGGAGGGGGGTGGGACTTTGTTGTAAGAATATCGTCTTGGATATTTTTACTTAATTGTTATTTATCACCTTTCTTCAATGTTGTGATGGAGCTCACAACTTTTTCGTTGAATTTGTTGAGTTGCTTTTGATAGTAAACCATTTTGGGCCATACTATATGGCCAATATCATCTTCTTGGGTGAAAGGAAGATCATCCGAGTCAAATTCAAGAGGGGAATATTCAAGTTGGTCTTCTTCTAGGGGGATATCATCTTCAAGGTCACTATCAACATATTCAAAATGGGTTTCTTTCCTTGTTTGGTTATATATAAAAACATGCACTTAATTTCCCACGAGTATAGTAGCATAAGCAAAGTCCATATGTAAGGTACCACCCAATGTTGCACCCCACTTCCCAGATAAAAACATCCCCTTAATTTCAGGTATATCAACAACTACAATGGCCATCACAAAAACTGTTTTGAGGTATCTTGCAAGGAGAACTTCTAAGTTTTCTATCAAACCATACGCCCTAATAGCTTTGGAATCAATTCCAAAAACACTCCCATAAGGTCTCATGATTTCCAGGCCCAATTGTCTCATCACTATTAAATTCATTATGTTTGCAGATGCCCCAGAGTCCAGCATATAGTTGTGGATCCATTTATTATTTAAATCTAGGGAAATGAAGAAAGGTGGATGGTATTCACAGTATCTTCTACATTGGTTCACTTGTATCAATATAGGGGGGTCTCCAGGTTCTCCTTGTACCCCAAGTAATCTCTTAAATTTATTTCTCATTGAAGGAATCTTAATCATCTCTATGAGAGGTACCAGTACATTTACCTTTTCCAAGATACTACTTATGTTAATATTCAAGTCTATTTCATTATTCCTTGGAAATGTTGTTTGAGGAGGAATATTATCTTTGGGTGGTGCAAGTGGTCCTAACCAAGGAAATATAAGGTCACTGAGAGGGCCTTAAAGAACATTATTTTGTCTATCATAAACTTGCATCTCTTTCTTCCTAAGCCTCTCTCTTTATTCCTCGTCCATTTGGCTCAAAATTTCCATCCTATCCCTCCTAGAAGCCTCTTTCTTTCCTTCCTCAAGTTGTTATTGGGTCACATTTAAATGCTCTTGGGAAGATATAGTGAAGATAGAGTCCAAGGTATCAAGAAAATTCATGTGGCCAGGTCCCCAATCATTATTCCTTGGGAACTCATGTTCCCAATGTGCATCCTCACAAGGAAAAAATCAAGGAGACTTTCTTGGTCTATAACAATAGTAGGATCTAAGGTAATAGGTACTATTTTCTCATGTGTAGGCCTAGGTCTCCATGATTGGGTCTACCTTTGGGGTTGACCCCTATAAGGAGGAATCATGTTTCATTTTTATACCCTTTCCAAGTTTGTAATCTTGTTCATCATCAAGGTTTGGTTTTGAGTGAGGTTGTTTATTTATTCTCCTATCATGTGGGCCCATGGAGTGCTTATCTCTTGGGTTGGCTTGGTATTATGCAATGTTATTTGCTTGTTATCGGATTTGGTCCTTAGTGCATAGAAATTTTTAACCTTAAAGGAGGAAATACTAGCCTCAATCCTCACAGATAATTCTACATTTTCTTTAAGAATCTTTGGGAGCTTGTCTTTGAGCATGAACCCAAAATGTCCTAGAAAGGAAATGGTATAGAGGAAAAGAAGATGTTCTCTTCTGGGGAAAATATTTCTAGGAATTTGTTGAGGTAACTTCTCAAATATAATATCAAACTCTTCAAAAGTTTCATTCTCTTTCTTTCTTATTTCACTAAGTGTTGGGTTCCTTTTGGCACAAGGGTGAGCAAAAAGAGGTCCCTTAACTATCTGGTTAGGATATCCAAAAGGCACAGCATAGAGTTAGTTAGTGGCTCAACTAACATAAAGAGATAAGAAATAAACAACAATGAAAAAAATATAAACTAAGCAAACAATAATTTGAAATGAATGCACAAAGAAAACACAAGAGAGATATACCAAGTAAATTGATCTTTGAATTGATAATCCTTGGAGAAATATGGGAACTTATGAGTCCCCTCTTCCTCCTTGGGAAGGCTCTTGAGTCCCCAAGTACAAAGTCTTATTTCTACTTTCAATGGCTAACAAAAAAAATGGTTAAGAAAAGAGTGATAGAATACTCAAGAGTAGAGAGATATAACACTTGGTATGGATGCCCAAAGCTTTCTAAGAGGAAGATGGCTTCCCAAAGCTATAAATGAGCAGTATAACAATACTCAAATGCTTCTTCTTTTTTTGCATACAATGGCCCTTTATTTATAGGAGGATGGGAATATTTTTCTTAACTAGTTCCAAATGTGAATGGGAGGCCTTTGGAGGTACCTACCATCCTTTTCAGTTATCCCAAGGTGAAATTTGGGGGATATTTTGGGTCTGGGGGAGATTCCTTCATCCCAAAAATGGTTTAAACCCGACCAAAATCATCAATGCATCATTTCAGCGTCTGTGTGGGTCTTTCAACTGTCAGCCATGCACTATGCGCATCGTACATCGTATCATCCTTCCCGGATGTGTGTGCGTGGATTTGGCTCAATGTGCACGGATTTCCAGAACCACTTTTACATAGTTTTTATCATTGCCTTTCCAAACTAAGTGTAATCCTTCCATGAATAATGGTAGTATGTTGTGTTTGTGTTAATTATTTATTCATCCATTGTTTGTATTTGTAGTGAGCCATTTTTCAGTGATAACAAATCCCCCCTAATGTGTGAGGTTAGGAGCATACGTATAGCCGAAATACATCATAGTTTATTTTGTTGGTGATGACATTGTGTAGAAAGTGAGAAAACCTGGACTTGAAGAGTTGTGGGAGTCGTCCGTCAAAGGGAGAGGGGATGGAATATCAAATGTAGGAGGCTTAATCTTATGTTCTCCATCAAATGTAGGAGGCTTAATCTTATTCATCTCCCCTTTCAATTCATCCATCCCAGATATCTTGTTCTTTCGGGTAGGGGATGGGCTTGGACTACTATGTGCCTCCCTACTGGAATGCTTTGGTGAGCGACGATGATGTCTGCTACCACTCCTCGATCTTCTTCTCCTCTCAGGGGTCCTGACATTTCTTGATCTTCTTTTCCTCTCAGGGGTCCTGCGACTCTCTGTCTTGCTTGAGTCACTCCCCTTCTCCAATTTCCTTTAAATTCTTTCCAGGCTCTTCAAAAATTTTAAGTTGAATTCACTCTATTGATCCCTGACTCTCATGAGATTTCGGCTATCAGCTCGGCGAGCCTGGGCATCTTTCTGCAATCTTTCAATGAGTTTCATCATATGTTTTTCCTTCTCCAATTCTCTTCTGTGGCCATTGGAGTTCGATCCTTCGACTCCCAGGTTGACATCCCTTCCTTCTCTTTCGTGCTCTGATTCGGAGGCAATCTGCACCTCTTCCATTTCTATACTCGGTTGTCCTGACACTCGTTGAACTCTGCACACACAACGTTTATTCAACCGAAGTTTGTCAGGCCTTAAACCCTTAATAAAAATTCAATATTCATAAACCAACGTGAATAAGAAAAACGTTTCGAATCCACTAAATTTTCTGAGCTCTGTTTGGCTCTGCAAATTTCGAGACTTTTGGTTTCGGGGTCTCGGTCCACCAGACTCTCATACTCGCTTTCGGGTTTCAGGGTTTTGGTCCACGAGGATCCAATAGTTAAATCCTTGATGGTTCTTTTGTCTTCGAAAATTTTAGGACTTTGGGACTTCGGGGTTTCGGGTTTCAAGGTTTTGGTCCCCGGAGGTTCTCGCACTTGCTTCCCTCTCCAACTCCTGGCTCCCGAACTTCCAACCTCTCTCCCCCTGGGCCCACAGCATAGTTGTCGCCAACCAAGGTAGGGATTTCGGGATTTTGGGTCTTCGGTACCCGAGAGTTCATGAAGCAGTGACTCCAAGTCTCTTGTCGCTTCAATCCCTGACTTCCAAAATTTCTATCTCCTTACCCTCCGGGAACACAGTACAGTTGTCGCCCTTAACCATGGTGGTGCGTGGCACTTTCAGGAGGGTCCACATCACCCTCAGTGACGTCATCGTGTCCCACCATTCTCACTTTTCTTCTCGACCCACTGGCACGTGGTACACACCCATGTGTCCACGTCCATTCCAAGTGAAATCCAACGGTTAGACTTCTCTCAGATCTATGACGCAGATCCTTTCGGCATTTCGGAGGACCCACACAAAGTCACCTATTCTGAACCCCCCCCCCCTTATTAAAGGTAGAAAGGAAAAGGGTGTCTGGAATCCAATCTTGTCCGTAGATCCGAGCACCCCAATCTAAGCCGTCGAAACCTGCGCGCTCAATTTCGGACCCCCTCCCTTGTTAAAGGTAGAACGATGACGGGGGTCCGGAATGGAACCTTGGCCATAGATCTGGGTGTGCAAATTATGGCCGCCCATATTTTCCCACCACTTAACGAAATTACGGTCTATTAATCTACATGATCCAACAGTCAAGTTCCTCTCCTACGATCTACGGTGTAGATTGTTTCAGGATTTCGCATACCGCGATTTCCACGTTCCTGTGCAACTCCAAAGGGTTTTAAGCCCTGCGCACGTTCTCCATATTTGACAGTCGTGAGGGTTCTCCTTTCCTCCCGAACAGATCCTACGGCTCCAACACCTCATGCGTTGAACTCTCTCTCTCTCCCGGTGGCCATATACCACACCAGCTGCGGATTCTAAAATACCGCTAAACCTCCTAAGCTTTGTAACACAATCAAGTGACTCCTTGACACTCAGGAACATTCTAGGGTTTGAAATTGGCCCTTCCGACACAATTTCTTCTCAAAGAAAATTTATTCCAAGACCACTTATCTGGCCCATCCAAGCTCAGCGTCGAAACCATGGCTCTGATAGCATTTTGTAACGCTCCCTCGGCCGTCATCCAACCCACTGGCCGGGCAGACGCTACTTTGCGGAACAACATCATTTTATGCTTAATTAATAACATGCATTTAAAACAGGTTAAACACATTTAAACTCTGAGTCGGCACAAAATTACTGTTGACATAAATAATCCATGGAATTAACATTAATTCATATGCACAGCAGAATACATGATAAATATAAATACACAGACATGCAAAACATAATTAAAATGTCGTCTGGTACTTATCTTTGAAACGGTGGTAATTACACCAACCACATGTAGGCCTTCCATGAACCTCCCAGCCTTAGACCACGCTGCTCATCAAGCTCAGCAGTGGGTCACCCCCGAGCTGGGACTAAGCTCCACCCCAAAGTAAGGAATCCTAGGCTAGGCTGAGGTTACAGGAAAAATAGCACAGAATGACTGGAAGGATTCTTCCCAGGATGCCATCTTACGCCCACTACTCTTGGACTCTCATTCCCCACATGCTTGTTATGCCCAAGAGTATACACCTTCACAAGCACAGTCCATCAGTGCTACACCTCCCTCTCTGGGTCTCAGCAACAAGCTGGATCAGGAAGTCTCAGAGCCTGAAGCTGGTGCTGGACACTCTCTGGAAGAAACCACTTCCCAGCAAACTCTCTCACCTGGAGAGAGTTGTTCACAGGCTTGACAACCTGCCTCTTCCAACAATAATCATCTCCCTCACCTAGAGAGAGGTTACACACAGGCTAAGCACATACTCACACTGGACAGTAAGCCACGCACAATCCAACACTTCATGGCCACAACAGCCAACTGGGAAAATAGACACGGGCTTCCCAAATAGGCTCAGCAATCACGAAATAGACTCACGATTTTGGTTTCAGGATTGCACAAGGTGTACAGACATCCCACGCACAAGCTCAAACTGTTCATACAAGGAATGTACCAGCTTCCTTAGGAATCAACACAGACCTTTTCCCCGGTTTGAGAATTGCACAAGGGTATTTTGCAAAGGTTAGACGGGACTCACCTTCAGACGGTCGACGGTGGAATGGAGGAGGAACCCCCATCACGGTTCAATTCAGCAGTTTTTAACTGCATGCACTTGATTTGACACGTGTCACCCATGAAACTGCATGCATTCCATCAGCATGTGTTCCTCCCCATTTGGAAGTCACTTGTCATTCCAAAAGAACTTAGGTTAAAACATATATTTCACATGGTCTTTTTGGAATAATATTAAAATATTATTCCCAAGGACTTAAGCCCCTAGGCTCAACACTTAGCCCCTCTTCCAACCTTCCAGCCCCTAATCCCTTTCCCACTATGTGGAATCTTATTCCCCCATCACTCATTCATCGTGGTCAGTTTTTACGCAGCGGTGTTTATAATTTTATTAATGTTCTGCATAGATACATGTACAAAATCAGGTTCTTGGCCTTCAACACTTAGGCTCTATGGCCTAATAATCACATAAGCCCACCAGATTATATTAACTTGGCTCACCAGCCTATAAAACATAATTACAATTCATTTTATAAACATGATTTACAACAGGGCTCAACCTTGGGGACATTACAATCCCCCTCCCCTTATTTATGCACTGTCCTCAGTGCAACTTTACACTGCATCTGCAAGCTTTTCAAAATTTTCAAAAAGATGCGGGTACTCTGCTCGCATAACATCTTCATGCTCCCATGTCACATCCTCAGGACCGTACCAGGTCCACTGGACCTTTGCAAGCCCTATAGCTCGATTCCAAAGCTGTTTGTTTTTCCTGTCCAATATGCGCACGGGATGCACTTGTAGGACACCTTTTGGTTCCACCTGAATCACATTCCAATCGATAACATGATTAGCATCAGGTATATATTTCTTAAGCAATGAAACATGAAACACATTATGTACAGTCATAGATGCAGGTAATGCAAGCTTATATGCAACTGGCCCAATCCTTTCCAAGATTTCAAATGGCCCACAAAATCTGGCTGCCAACTTGGCGCAACTTCCCAGCTTCAGGGGACTCCTGTTAGTTTTCACTTTCAGGAAAACATGATCACCCACTTTGAATTCTCTGTGGGTTTTGTTCTTATCATCATAACTTTTTTTCCTGTCCTAGGCAGCTTTCAAATTCTATTTAATTTTTATGATTTGGTCCTCCATCTCCTTGAGCAACTCTGGCCCAACTACTGCTCTATCAGCTGGATTATCCCAGCTCACTGGAGTGTTGCACTTTCTTCCATAAAGTGCTTCAAATGGGTTCATCTTCAACGATGCATGATACCCATTATTGTAGGTGAATTCTACCAAATGCAGGTAGTCTTCCCATCTTGATGGTTTGTCCATCACGTACATTCTCAGCATGTCCTCTATTACTCTGCTCACCCTCTCTGTCTGTCCATTAGACTCAGGATGATACGATGTACTAAAATTTAGATTCATTATGAATCCTTTGAACAATCCTTTCTAGAAATTCAAGGTGAATTTAGGGTCCCTATCAGACACAATCGTTTTAGGAATTCCGTGCAAGCATGCCACTTCTTTTAAGAAGATATCAGCAACATCTGTTTTCTTGTGAGTGGTTTTCAGTGGAATAAAATGGGCATATTTTGTAATCTTTTCCACCACAACCATGATCGAATCATGATGCTTGCTCGTTCTGGGCAATCCTGTAATAAAATCCATGGTCACCACTTCCCACTTCCATTCAAGAATGGGCAAAGGTTGCAGCTACCCTGTTGGGTGCCTATGCTCAGCTTCAAATTTCTGGCACTCCATACATCTAGCGATGTATTCAGCGATATCTCTCTTCATACCCGGCCAAATGTAATGGCTTTTGACTTCTGCCACAGTCTTGTGATATCCAGGGTGTCCAGCATAAGTCACGTTATGCATTTCTTTTAGAATCGCAAGTTTCAATTCCTGGACATTGGGTATATACGCTTTGTTTTTATATAGAAGTATTCCATCAGCTCCCAAGATGTAATTTCCCTCTTTCTGTGGTCTCTCGCTCTGTTGTATCTTTGCTACCAAGTCTCTGTACTGCAAATCTGCATTTGCAGCTTCCAAAATTCTATCTTTAATATCATTCATGTACATGTTAATGGCTATAGCATGTAATTCATGCACCTATCTGCTAAGTGCATCAGCCACCTTGTTTTCCTTCCCTTTGATATGATTGATATCAAAGTTGTATTCACACATAAATTCTAGCCACCTACTTTGTCTAGCATTTAAGGTTGGTTGATCAAACAAGTATTTCAGACCGTTATGGTCTGTTCTTAGTTCAAACCTCCTTCCCACGAGGTAATGTCTCCATTTCCTCAGAGCGTGAACGATTGTTGTCAACTCCAAATCGTGAGTGGCATAATTCTTTTCATGCTCTTTCAGCTTCCTGGACTCATAACAGATTACAAATCCATTTTGGCTGAGAAATCCTCCAAACCCCTCCTTACACGCGTCTGTGCACACCAAGAAATCCATATTTGGATCTGCAATCCTCAAGATTGGAGCGTTTCTTAATAGTTGCTTCAATCGCTGGAAACTCTTCTCACACTCTTCAGTCCACTGAAACGTTTTCTCCTTCCTTTGCAAGGAAGTGATATGGTGAGCTATCCTTGAGAACCCTACTATAAACCTTCTTTAATAGCCCTCTAGGCCCATAAAGGATCTAACTTCCGCCACATTCCATGGTGCTGACCATTCTCTGATGGCCTCAACCTTCTCAGGATCCACAGCGATCCCTTCTTCTGAAATAATGTGCCCCAAGTAATGGATCTGCCTTTGATGAAATGATCATTTTCTCAACTTGGCATATAGATGGTGTTCTCTCAACACTTGCAACACCATCCTCAGGTGTTGTTCATGCTCTGCTTCTGACTTGGAATACACCAAAATGTCATCCAGGAAGACTATGACAAACTTGTCTAGATAGTCCCTGAATACACCATTCATCAAGCACATAAAAACAGCAGGTGTGTTTGACAGCCCAAATGGTACCACTGTGAACTCGTAATGACCATACCTTGTTATAAAGACGGTCTTTTTGATGTCTTCATCCTTTATTCTTACCTGGTGATATCCCAATCTGAGATCTATCTTCGAAAATATATTCGCACCCTTCAACTGATCGAAAAGATCGTCAATCCTC
>ML784714.1:1283715-1307694 GCA_009831015.1 Picea engelmannii | reverse complement strand
CCCCTTAGGATTCTCTTAAAGGGGTGGGGTATCAAATTTTTTATTTTCCTTATCCATCTTGAAACCTCTTTTCGTAGGCACCATCATCTTCTACTCGTCAAGAGATTTCCAATGATATCCAAATTTTCCTCGATCCCAGACTCGGGATCAAAGTTATGGCCCTTTAACTATTTTATTGAGAATAAAAATCTCATACATTGCCACGTGGCAAGTGACATGGCATCACACGAGCCAGTTGAGTCAGCATAGGTGGCAAGTATGTGGCATGGAAATGTTACATGTCACCGGACTAGGGTGCAGCACTTTCCACACTTAAAATCCCACATCTTAGGATTTTATTTACTTAATCCAAATTATTATAAATTAATCCATCTTAATTTAACACCCCACATATTAACATTTTTTCTTAATCTGTTTCACTGGCCCGATAAATATTAAAATTTTACTTTCCTTTCTCTTTTAGGGGTCCCAACATCCCGGTAGGGTTTATTATTTATATTTTATTTAACCAACCCTCGGGTGTATTACCTACCAAACATGTATTTTTATCATTCCTCAAGCTCCGATGTTCCAGTGGGAAAATTAATAATAATATTTTATATTATAATGCATCGGGGTTCATTAAATTAAGTTTATATTATGTTTGCATCGACCCCGGGGTATATCTTCCGATGTCCAATAACTCCAATGGGGGGTTAATAAATACTAGTTTATTATTATAATGCACTGGGGACTATTAAATTGGTCTACATTATGTTTGCATCGACCCTTGAGTATATTACTTACCACACGTACCTTCCCTTCTCCATCTCCCGGTGTCCAATAACCCAATGGGGTTTAGTAATACTATTCTATATTGGCCACATTCACCTTCCCTTCTCCATCTCCGAGTGCTTGATAACCCGATGGGGTTTATTAATACTATTTTATATAATGTTTATATTTTATTTAGCTGTCCCCTAGGTATATCACGTAACGCATGCACCTTACTTCCTCCACCTCCCAGTGCTCAATACTCCGGTGAGGTTTAATATTTTTAAAATGTTGAGAGAAATGAAAAAAAAATCCCATGCATTGAAATTAATAACAAAAACACACTAACATCAATTTCTCCAAGGTTACAGAGTTAGCCTCTATACAGTCCATTTTCATTTCATTGGTGTTAGAATATTTAGACACTTAGGAGTTAGTTAAGATAAACTTGGTCTAATATGTCGTTAGGTAAAAGTGTGTTTCTTAGTGTGTTTCTTTAGTATGCATAAATATGCATTTGTAGTCAGAAATATGATGGTCACGATATGTTCCCGACATAGAGTGATTTGACACCTGGCTTAACACCTGATTGGTCCATGATATTTAAAGAGCATGACGGGTCATTTTTCGATGATCGATTGTGAGAAACTCTCTTGTAAATCTCTTTGTAATATTTTTCTTTTGCATTAATAAAATACTATGTGGATGTTTCCCCATAGGGGTTTTACCACGTCAAAAACATCGATGTGTTGATCTTTGATTTGGCTGTGTGAGTGGTCAGTGAAGGTGTTCATACTATGTTGGAATGCATGCGTTGTCAAACAACTGGTAATTTAGCAAAATTATTCCTTTGCCCATAAAAGGAATTTACGGGCTTCTCCACTCACGTGCACAGAATAGAATTACATGATTTATAATATAAGACTTCCTCCTCCTGATATTCAAACGTATTAAGAAAATAAATGGTAATTTTGAATAATTACGAGTTGCTAGCCTCCTTTCACCATGTAAATTTTTCTCAAGAATGTTCGAGAATGTTGAAGGGTGTTTTCGCCCCCACCCAGGTTCAATTCTCGCAAGTGACATGTTGAGCTCTTAAATGAGCAAGCTATCAAAAAATCCTCGGCTTTCTACAAAATCTAGTTTACCCCAGGTACGATCCTCGAGATGAGGGGAAGTGCCTAGTGAGTTTCCCCAGGCTCTATTCCAAGTAATACACACACACACACATGTTAAATACCTTATCCTCTCAACTAAATAGCCTAAGCTTATGAGACCAAAATTGTGGTCAACCTTTCATTCTAGTACTCCCCCTTATCAAGCTTATCATGTTGGCTCGAATTTAAGGGATTTTACCCATGCTTCCACAAATTATTTAACATTCAACTAAGCCTTCCAAGAAGGTCTTAAGGCTTGTCCATTAACCAAGGACAGGTCACCTCTTAGAACTGATCTACAACTTCAGTATTATAGGGAGAAACATTCATTTAATAGAAATTATGCATTATTATTTTCAAATGCTCTATGAAGACCTAAACAACTTAGTATTCACTGCTAACACATGAGATTTATTCATACAAATGGGTTGTAAATTTCCAACCAGCACTATGTTATTACTCAGAGTTATAAATAATTACTTGCAACGGTCTTTAAAAACATAAACAGACAAAGGAAAAACAATAGAATATGTTTTTCACTCCTCACTTCATATTTTACAATCAACCAAGCACATGGAGCAACAATTTCACTGCTTTAAAAAAATATCAAATTCTTTATATGACCAAAACATAAATTCCATAGCATCAAGGACTTATCAAGGCATATACAAAGCATTGGAACACTTATCCAAGAATTTAATATAGAATGGAAAATGGGTGAGCCTCTTTCCACCCAACCATAGGCACAACTATCTTTTGTCTATCCTTACAGTTGGCCACCCCATAGCCAAAAGATGATTCCATGCGGGAAAACTCTCACTCAATACTAGAGGTATAAAGATGAAGGTCACTCTCCTTCAACATAAATTAGAAAGATATATCTTCAATTCCACCAAGGGGGTTGTTCTTGACTCAGGGAATCACAACAATTGGCTTGTGCAACTAACACCTAAAATTCGCAACCCTGTTTTTCAACTTGTTTTAGAGACTCTTTTTTCAGGGAGTTGTTCTTGACTCCCTCTCTATTTTTCTATGAACCAAAGGTCTTTTTTGGAATGTTCCCTTCACCCATATTTTCATTCCACCCATTTCGTGGGTCAATTCTCCCCCAAATTTGGGGCCAATTCAAAAGTCTCTAGATGGTACTTTTCTTCCCATGCTTTTGGGGCAAGGCAATTCTGGTACAGTCCCCCATTCTTTCTCATAATTGTAGGAAGTTGATATTTCAACTACCAACTTCCTTCATTAACTGAAGTTCTAGGAAAAATGGGCAATCTAGGTTTTCTTGAATATTATATTGGCAAGGAAATTTCCTCACCATTTCCTTCTCATGGCATCATTTTTTGTGGAAGTGTTGCACCCATCAACAATTTCTTTTCATTGTCATCAAAATGCATTTATCATTTTAATTTTTCATCATGATCCAAAACATTAAACATACTAGCCATGACTCATGGCGACATTTAGACATATATTTACAAACTGGGGAAAACTGGGTGTTACAAGGTTGACACTAGGGGGCTAATATATTAATCACACTTGGTTGACAAATCCAAAGTTTAGAGAATTGACCATTAAAACTTGGAAACCTTATGATAGTCAAGAGAGAGTCTCAACAATGCAGTGTTTTGCAGATAATATTAAAAGAGTTAAAATTGTATTAAAGGTTGCGAAAAATCTATTTCTAACCAGTCACAAAAAGAGCTTACAAAAGTGGAAGAAGGTATAACTACTATTTTTGAAAACAATAAATAGGGGTATTCTCAGATGAGGAAACACGGTGTTTAAGAGAGTATGAGAAAAGGAAAAAGGAGCATAGACAAGGATGAATCTCGGTAATAATAATAATACAAACTTTCTACAATTTTTCCAATCATAGTAATTATATCAATACAATTTGGGAAATTAGGCACCCAAATGGAAACATGGTTAGTTCATTCAAGGATACAGTTGATGCGGGAAGACTTCATTTTGAATCTATGTTTCAAGACCCTAAGATAGCTAATGTTGGTCAAATTATGAAAATTTTGAGTTTATGTTCAACTCTTTTAAATGAGGATTCGAACAGGGAGTTGGAGGCAAAAGTTACTTTATCAAAGTTGAAAGCAATGTTAACTTCTTTTAAAAAGGGGAAAAGTCCTAGCCCTAATGGGATTTCAATAGAATTTTACATAGGGTTCTATGATATTATGGAGCAAGATTATTATGTATGCTAGAAGAGTTACGACTTTCTAGGAAAGTTTTGGGAGCTTTAAATTCCACATTTGTAGCCCTTATTCCCAAGAAGCAATTTTGTGAAGCCTTTGAAGATTGCAACCCTATATATTTATGTGATCTTATTTACAAAATCATTTCCAAGGTCATTGCTAACAAATTGAAAGGTATTGTGTTAGGTATTGTTTCAGAAGAATGGTTTCGCTTTATTTTTAATAGACAAATACATCATGATGTTGTCATTGCAAAGAAGGCATGGATACAGTCAAAACAAAAAAGTTCTTGATAGCAATTATGAAGCTTGATTTATCAAAATATTATGAAATGGTGAACTGGCTATTTTTTAGACTATTGCTTATACAAATGGGAAACAACCTACAAATAGTGAATTGGATTATGGGATGTTTAAATTCAATCTTTTACAGTGTTGATAAATGGTTCTTGTTCATAACTTTTCACAACTACTAGAGGGCTAAGGAAAGGTTGTGCTTTATCCCCTTTTCTAAGTTTTATTAGTTGTTGAGAGACTTATCTTGCTCATAAAAGATACCAAAAGGAAGGGGGAACTTAAGGGGATTCAAGTGGTAAACTATGTTATTATTACACATCTACTTTACATGGATGATACTATGTTTTTTTTTCCATGGTTCATTAAAGGAGCTAGAAAAATCAAAGGAATTGTTAGACTTATATTGCAAGGCTACAAGTATGGAAATAAACATGAATAAGTCTATAAAAATGGCATGAATAAGATTACAGAGGATCTCAAGGCTCAAGCTAGTTATATTTTCCCTTTGAAGATTGTTGATTTAGATTAAGGGGTGAAGTACCTGGGCTTCTATCTAAAACCAAATAATTATCATTATGGCTATACAACAAAGTGGAAGCAATAATTTCAATATGGTGTAATTGATGGTTGTCTTACAAGGGGAGGTCAATGTCAATTAAGTCGGTATTAGATAGCATTCTAATATATTGGCTAACAATTGCAAAAATCCCCAAAAGAGTACTCAATAAAATCGGAAAGGTTTTTAAATTTTTATGGACAAGGAAGAGGGAAAAGGAAGGCATCCCTTTGGTCAAGTGGACCAGAGTTGCTTTGCCATAGGAGATGGGGGTATGAGGCTTGAGAAATATTCACATTTTCAGCTCGACACTTATAGAAAAAGGTCTATGGAGTTTAGTGTATAATGAAGGACTGTGGGGTAATGTTATGAAATCCAAATATGTCAGGAGGAAGACTATGGAAGAGTGGTTCAAGGAGGACAAAAAAACATTATCCAAAGGCATCCTTGGTTTGGAAAGCATTTATCAAAGCTTACCCACTAGTTAGCAATCGGGTTGTATGGCAAGTAGGGAATGGAGGTAAGGTCAAAGTTGGAGAGGATCCTTGGATTGGAGACAAAGGTAATTTTAGAATTTCTAAGGATCTATTTGATATATTACATGATCAAGAGATTTTTCATTTAAGATAAGTTGTTGAGAGAACTAGAGATGATTAGTTTCATGGTTGGAAGATAGCTTAAATGCTCCATCTTCAAGGAGGTTTGGCTAAGGAATGGAGGCAGTTTGTGAAGTAACGTTCTTACAAATGTTAAATTGAATGAAGAAGAGGACACTCTTAAATGGTCCAAAAATAACGAAACATGTCTCTACACTATGAAGTCGGACTATTTGACAACAATTGAAGAGGAAGGGAATGGATACAAGATTTGGTGGAGGAGGTTAGTATGGAATCTTTCTTTTCAACTAAAAACTAGAATTGTAATATAATAAATTACTTACCTAGGATAATGGACAAAAGAGGAATTTGGAAGGATCTAATAGATGTATCATTTGCAAATCAAGTGAAGAATCGACGAACCATTTGTTTGTGTCTTGTTCTTTCTATATAGTTGTTTGTTTAAAGGTTACAAAAACTCTAGGAGTGAAAGAGACATGGACAATTCAACACTAGTGGAAAGCTTGTTGGATTGGATATGGATAGCTAGGAATCAAATGATTTTTCAAGATTTGAATTTTACCTCAACACAAGTAGCACATAAAATTAGAGAGGCAATGGGGGAAATCAATAAGCCTAGAAAGACAAAAAAAAGGCTTGTGAACTTATCAATGCCATGTGTTGACAAAGGAAAACCATGGATCTATTTTGAAGGAGCATGTCAAGGGGTACTTGGCATATGTGGTGTTGAAGAGGCACTCTCCACTCAATTACGAAAACTATCTATATTAAATTATGTGATTCTTGTATGAATCAAAGTCTAGGTCTATTGGAAGTAATGAAAAACTATTTAGGATTGTTTTCTTTTTGTTTATGTACAAAAAAGGAGTCGAAGATATATTGCTTACGAGGATTGTGAATATAATAATATAGAAAAGGAAATAGATTGCACTGTATTACTCTGAGCTATTATATGCCGGAGTCTTTTACGGATAGTCAATGTATATTTGATTTCAATCCCTAAGATGTCGATATAAAGCTTTTTTTCATTGGAAAAAATAAATAAACAAACTATGCTCCTTGCAAATAAAAGATTTCAAAACATTCATCTCTTGCATAATATATTCTTGGAATAATCTTCACATCAAGAATATTATTCTCAACAGATAAAAAATCCAACCTAGACATTCATTTGGAACATTTGGAAGAATCTCAAAAGTGTAACATATGCACCGTCTTGTCATAGTTAGAACTTTACAAGAATAAATACCATACAACATACAAGCCATGCTACTAAAATAAACAAGAGAAGAAATAAATGGAACAATGACATCAACACATTCAAATTTGTCGACCCAATTACTACTATACAATCTACATCTGAGACCAAGAAAATGAGCAATGTCGAAAAAAATGCGTTGACTTAAAGATGGCCTAAAGAGACTCAAAGAGAGTACAAAGAAAAAAAAATGATGACCTTTTGTGGATTTGCCAACACATGTTTCTAAAACCTCAAGGCTACACACATGCTATCTAATCATTTTGTAAACATATCGATTCCTTGTCCAACAAAAATACATGTACGACTTGTAGGGAATCATACCTTGGCATTTGTACTAGTCAATTTTTTCATTGACACACTTGTAATCCATGTCACAAAGAAACCAATGGTCATTGGTTCCCCAAATGGAATAATATAGGCCTGGGGGACCAACCCATTGTACTATCAATACTTACTCAAATTGATGAAATGCCCATTTCTCTAGCTGTTTGAATCTTGCAGGTCATGCATACCCAAGGGGAGCAATACAAATCTAGTGAGCACATTATTAGTTTCCTATAACAAATTGTTCACATCGCATATTACCTTCCATGCCACCTCGAAGATCTTAGACATCTTGATTGTAAAGAGGCATGTGGCAAAGAGGTAAATGTCATGATTATTATGTGACAATCTCGAGTCATCAATGCATTTCTATATAAGATGCAAAACAGCGAATATTACAATAATGTTTGAATTGACCACAATTCATGTTTTACACTTCTACAAACTTGCACCAATGTCTCCCCTAAACTCCATAATAAGTCTACAGATAATGTATTTCCATCCTATGAAGAGTCAAATATAGTGAATGTAGATAGCCACAATGTTCCCCAAGAGGAGCAAGTTTTATATTCATTTGCCTTCAAATTGCATAATATGCAACAAGAAATGGAGAAGGTGAAAGAATTTGTTCACATGAAGATGTCGTTCCACCAAATAAGATTCATAGACCATAAATTGGTTTATTTCTAGTGTACGAGTACAACACAGAGGGCCTATTCAAAATGGCACTCACAACATTTTTCCCAAATGGGGATGCAACAGTTCACCAACCATGAATGAAGAATATTCAACTTGACAACAATGCACTACACCTAATGAGATACGATGGCAACATATTCAATAGTCATCCACAGTTCAGATACTTCCTCTACAACTTGAGCATGCACCATTGAAGCTTGAGAACAATGAACTTAACTGGAACCAAGAACATAACATGCCAACCACAATTGAGGAGTTGTGCATCCATCTAAAAAACCTGCCTATAAACAAACTCCCAAACCATGTCATGAGATTTGAAGCACCCCTGCATGAGACTAGAGCACATTGGACCCTACGTAGGGGTGAATTAACAAAATGATCACACCACTACAGTGTTCAACCTTGTTCTTCATTGTCATTGCAGCAGACACAAAATGGCCAAACTTGCACACAATTATGCAAGACAAACCTTCTAATGCAATGATGCTCCCACAATGAACCACCAATACAAGTACACAATATATATTAATTGCAAGTGCATATACACACCTTGTAACTATTAATCATTTGTTCTATGCACATATACATGTTTTCCTATGGCTAGAGGGTGCTCCAAACATGAAAACATTGAATTGGTAAGATCCAAGGCAAATAAATTATGCAAAGAGTTTCTTCGATTAATGTCCTAGAATGAAATCCTAAAGAAAGCCATGACACAAAAAACATAAATGCATCAATCCATTGAGGATGACTCTTGCTTACTAGATATAAAATATGTTTGAATCCAACCCTCTTAGGGTTATGAGCAACTTTTAAATAGCGTACAAATACATACAAAGTGAAACAATAATTCATGTGGACATAGAAAAGGGGATAACCTTAAATGCATGGATAAATGCCATTAGAAGGATACCAATGGAGTCACCACTATACATTGGTAAAGAGGGACAAAAGACACACCAACAGACATGCGATGATGAGCAATTGAACATCCATAATGCTAACATACTTCAAACATGGCGAGCAGATCACCAACCAATGCTTTCTCATTATGTAATCTTGAAATATATGGCTAAATATGTGTCCAAAACAAAGGGAAGATCAAAACACACACTATATGTTGACTAGAGGAACAAAAGCATCAAATCCATAAGACCCAATTTCTTATGCCCATCGACATTTGCACTCAAAAGCAATTGTCAACCAAGACATAAACACCAAAGAACCTTGCCATATGTTGCAAAAATTACCCCTTTGTCACATGTGACAAGTCCTTCACCGAGGTAAATGTTCGCTACCAAATATTGTGCCAACCATCTCACAACTCAATGGATTGCTTATCTAGATACAATTTCATCAATGCCTATTTGAAACACCCTCCATTGTTGGACCCTTTCTATCTAATTGAGCCTGCAAAACATTGGCCATATAACCAAGGACACAACAAAAAAGTGGAAGGGAGTCATCCCCACAATGTCCATGTATGGCCACATTTCATTAGTCTCGGGTGGATTCCAATGCCTCCATTCACTTATGTTGAAGTGGCATGTTTATATTAAACATTTTGTTCATTCACTGTAGACATGGGGCCTTGAAAGGAAGTCATTGTGGCACACTAGGAGAGCATAAGAAACAA
Source organism: Picea engelmannii (assembly GCA_009831015.1). Taxonomy (NCBI): domain Eukaryota; kingdom Viridiplantae; phylum Streptophyta; class Pinopsida; order Pinales; family Pinaceae; genus Picea; species Picea engelmannii. Next base: position 1,298,188 of record ML784714.1, on the reverse strand, counting down.
CTATTGTGTGGCATATAGACCAAATGATAGCACCCTCTCATTATGAAGCAACCTCTAAAGATCAAGATACCCATAAAAGATACAACCCATCATGGAGATGAATAAATGGCAAACTTTGTCAAGAATGGTACGTACAAGGAATATCCAATTTAATGAACTTGAGATGCTTGACCTTTGAGAATTCAACACCTTCGAGATAAGAACAGATCCAACAAGAAGTTTCAAAAGCTACAATGTAAACCATGCCACACATCATCAACCACAATCAAAAGAGAGGGGAATCATACAAGAAAGCATTATCGTACCTTCTTCCACAAATATATTATCTCATAATTAGCAACTTGCATTCAACGTAGTGCTACAACATTCAAAAGCATGAGAAACAAAAGAGTCGTTGAAGTCCAAGGAACAAGTAGTACCAAAGAATCCTACCTTACAAGCAACTTCAAAAAAGCACAATTTACTCAAGCCCCTAATGGATGTAGTCCAATTTTACTCGCCTCCACTAGAGTTGCATCTATTAACATACATGTAACCACTATACATATATGGGTTAATATCCCTATAAAGGACATGAGGCCTTTACGTAAACAATCCACAAAAAGAGGAAATATATTCAATACTCTCATTGACAAGATGAACTTTATAATTCTCATTGACAAGATGAGGTTCTTACAACCTTAACTTTTTGTGCAGATTGACAATGATTTGCACAAGGATTYTCCAAAAAATAACAATTGAACATCTGGCCACCAATTAATAATCTTGCCCAAAACATAGGTTGACTACCACTAGTGTTGGACAAACCTTTAAATGCAAGAACTCTAAGAAGGTATTCATGGACAGCCTTTATCACTAATGAATCTGTTCAACAACATTTGCACAATGATTTTCTAAAAAATTAACAATTACACATTTCGCYGCCGATCAAAAATTCTTGTCAAAGCCCTAAGCCAACTAACACCAATRATGGACAAACCTCAATACAAAAGAGCAACTCTAAGAAGGTATTTATAGACAACCTTTACCACTATCAATTTGGAAATGTTTTCCCATCAAAAGAGCACCAATGGCACCCATGTCCGTTTCCACCAAGATGTTGACAAACATTYGGAATGCTACTACAACAAAAGGATTGGAACCCCCTTTAGTGTAGGACTAACAAAYTCTCGTCAATGGAAAAGAGTGTAAAAGATTTGACACATCAATATGCCTCTTTGCAGCGAATACTCTTGCAAGCAACCATAACAAGTAAATGCTCCAATCATTGAATACATCAATCACACGCAATGTCGTTGAATTCATCAATGGTGCAAAAGCACAATAAGAAGACGACCACCCACTGAATAAATAAATAAATAATATTACCATATGTAATGCAAGGAGTTATGTTATACTACAATATGAGGGTCCAAGTAAATGGAGTTCTCAAAGTGGTCATGTAAATTACATACACACATGGCTCTCCACTTACAAATTTTTCAATGTATATATTGTTGTGGAATTCAATAAATCCATTGGCCCTCAATGTGACCAACCCCAACCAAATCCTATATCAATGCAACCCATAAAACTGAGTAACAAGGAAAAAATACACCTCAATATTGTTTGGGCAAGGTCAATCATTGTCACTGATAACATTGAACATCAAGGCTTGACCTTCATGCACCACAACTATGGAAGAAATGTGTGAATTGCATCATCATTCTCATTTGAACAATATGCAAAAATGAAGTACCAATGCAACCCATAAAACTGAGTAACAAAGAAAAAATACCCCTCATGATGGCTTGGGCAAAGTCGATTATTGACACTAATAACATTGAACATCAAGGCTTAACCTTCAGGCACCACAACTATAGAAGAAATGTGTGAATTACACCATCATTCTCATTTGAACAATATGCAAAAATGAAAAAAACTACATGTCTCACTCCGAAAAGACAAAAAAAAGGCATGTCTATTTTTTTCACCATTTGCACAAAGAAAATTTGCAGCCTCAACCCCCACACCTCACTGTCATTCTCTTCTGCAGTATGTGAGGGACAAACGTTGTAACTTGTATGCTTTTAACATACTTCTATGCATGCAATTTTTTAATCACAAACATTGCCAAAATGATGCCACTTTCCAAAATATTTGTATGGATAAAGTGGACAATTAATATTATTTCAAAAAAATGGGAAGGATAAAGTGTAGACATGCAATTAATATTATATGGTATTAGGCCACAAAATGCACTACATATATGTGCACGCTTAAATCAAAAAAATCTAAAATATTTGTATCTTCATAACAAAAAATACTCATATATTGGAGAACAAACCTGTTTGGAAGATTTTCACTACATATAAGCAACAAGCAATGGAATCGATCAAAGACAACTTCAAAACTCCTCACGTCCATTCCACAAGCACAATATTGTCTAATTTCCTTTTAAAATCACAACACCCTCAAAATACCATTGGTGAAAATATGACTTTCATGTCAAACCTAAAAATTACCCATGACAAGCCAACGTCACAAAAAGAAAACCCTCCACTTTTCACAATGTATCCATCCCCATTTCTCTTTTTCACTTCCTATTTTACTTCCTATTTTCAGTGGAATCAAAGTTTTGTATGAATACAAAACAATATTCAATTTGTTGGACATGATAATGTAAACTATAATTTAGTGGAAAACCTGTTTGCAAACTTCAATTAGTCCATTAAGCACAGTACAACATTCAATTTGTTATGGAGATGATAATGTAAGCTACAATTTAGTGGAAAATCTGCTTGCAACTTTCGATTAGTCCATTTAAGTATCGTACAACAAAAACATATTTGACCCAAAAAAAATAACATTACATCTTTCACATAACCCACTTCCACGGGAGGTTGATACACATTCCAAAGTCCAGTGACAAAGAGTTACGTACAAAATAGCTTTCCTACAAGGAACCAATCCACAGTACGACCATATACAGCATTGGTTCCATTTATAGGCAAGCATATATGATCTACTTAGCTATGACCAACAACATCTGGATAATAGTTCAATACAAACTGGTATTCAAAGAGAAATGACACTTATGGTCCAGCATGATTTGTTTGGAAAATAGTAACTGTATAGAGGAATACAGAAACAATATGAAAAATAATTCATGCATATAGAAGAGTTGGCCTCAATGCAAACTTGTTGTATTGCAAAGATAGGAGGCCTAAGAGAGTCATTATCTTCTGTGGTAGTTCCCTCTAAAACATATTATGTAAGAATAACTGTCAAGAAAAGCAATTATTCATGGGGATGCAAAGGATGCCATATATGATATCATAAACAAAAGGCAGATGCTAATTCATTCTATAAGATTGATATGTTTAACTCCCATATATACATCAATCCAGCAACAAAAAAGCAAGCATGGACTTTTCTACAGTTTATTAGATTTCAGTGAACATGCATGGCGTGTAATTAAAAGGGCACAGGCATTACTTGATCTCCTTATCAAAAAGATTGAAGATCATCAATACCACAGCATAGTGGTATCCTCCAAGGAATTCATATTCATGGTTTTATTTTAGTAGATATGTTCCGAATCTACAAATAAATGGAAAAAAAAATAATCACATTAAAAGAAAATCATGAAAGTATTAGGAACTAATGTTTTTGACCTGTGCTCTCAAGTATCTTTGATCGGCTATATTATTAGCTTCCAACCTACCAAAGGACATTCAATCTTCAACCTGTCACCTCATCTCAAAAGCACTTCAGCTCACATAAGATGATAATCATTCAAAACACATTGAAATAAACAAAAAAATCAAATAAGAAACAATCTTGGAAGGTACACCTTTAGCCTCGAACATGAGCTTTTTAAGCAGCAAGACTGATCCAGTCTTCAGGAGCAGAGTATAAATGAAATGTTGAAGTGAAAGACAACTATCGGAAATGAACAGGTAGCATACAAAAAGACAATGTTTACATAACCTAAATCATATTACATTAAAGTTTGTACAAAGTGTTGTGACCCCTCCACATTCAATAATATTTTACCTAATAACCTAAAACCACCTAAGGGAAAAGCACGAAGCAATCCTAAGTTTGAAAGATTTGCAGCACATGAAATAACCGTACTCCACCAGTCTGTTAGTTGCTTAAATATATTGATATTCTTCCTCGGGATGATATAATTATACTTTCAAACAGAATCTTGTTATTATTTATGCTCCCGAGTCCTTGCATAAACAAAATACCAAATAATCACTTACATATTTGTTCAAGGGAAATCCTACATCAAGAGATGCCAGTCTGATGGCTGAAATAATGAAGTTGGAGGTAATTTCACCGAAGCAGGAGGGAAAATCTTCAAAACAGGGCAACAAAAGTTCTGATTGAGTGGCACGTAGAAAGAGGTTTACCAAATCTTCATGCTGTTGAAGCAAGACTTACTCTGCAGCCATTTCCCATCAATGCTTAGCAAGTATTATCATTGTCAACAGTAAATAACATATTTCAACTTGAGCAGAAAATGTGATCTTGAAACTTGCCTTAAAACTGGCTTTTGTACAGTTTCTGATTTTACTCCAGCATGAGACGGCAAGATCATTTCCACATTTATAGAGGACTTAATCACCAGCAAGCCAAATGCATATACATATCCAATAACAGCAAAACGATATGGAAAACATGCCCAGCCAATCAGGTCAGTAGATTGTTAAAACATGAAAATATGAAAAATGCCAGTTAGTCAAAGGCGTTACTGAGTAGTTAACAAGAATCAACTGAATATCTGCCTCTAATGTTTAATGCAGCATAATAATGAAAAATAGATGAATCATATATACAAAGAGTGCCTACAATGTCTGCTTCAACTCCAAAACAGTGTAGATGATCAAAAATATAACACTTGTATAATGCAAAGACAAGCAGCAGACACAAACTTTCAAACAATTTGAAGCATGGGTTTCTGAAGTTAGACCTCCAATTCTTCAGAGCCATTTTGACATTTTCCAGCTCTCAATATACAACTGTTTTGCAATCCTTTACCAGAACCAATCTCCTCTACACTTTCTTTCTGAGTGAAAGACCTTTTTTGCTCCAATTGGTCACCATTCTTGACACAACCTTTGCTTGGCTTCTCTCCAACTTCCACAGGTTTGGCAATGGCACCATATCCAGCAGTTGAGCTCGAATGATCAGGCTCTTCAGCAGAACTTGTTTGAGATGCTAACCCAGACCTATTGCTAACATCAGAGACAGATAGAGATGTAGACTTTACATCATTTGGACTCACAGCTGCTCGTTTTTCTGCCTTTCCCACATCAGTTGTCATATCGTGTTTCCTCTTGTTTGCTTTCTCGGCAGAATTAGCATTGCATTCTTCAACAATATCATCCCCAAAGTTCCCATTACAGCACTTTGGTGAAGACTCTCTGCCCTGAGGAGATGTCTTCCCAATTTGGTTTGCAGCTCTTCCAGAACGCATTCGTCGAACTCCTTCCGGAAACACATATGAAGGAATTTGTTTACGACGTACATGTGAAACATAAATATCCATTCCTGGTTTCCAGAACATATACATACCAACTGATTGCCTAAATTCATCCACAGTGCCACGTATATCGAACTGCTGACCTTCCTGTATCAGCACCCCTTGTTTCCGCTGTAAACCCATAAAAAAAGCACAGTGGGGGCATTGCTTAGAATTGTCAACATATTCAGTAGGATATGGGTGACATTGCAGCATCCCAAAAGTGTCTCGCTCAATCTGCAAATGCATGCTAACAAATACATATCAGACTGATGACTGTGAACGAGTTTCCACAACAAATATGATGATTGATGAAAACACTGCCACACCTTCAAAGTGAGTTGCCTTAATCGGGACTCAACCCAGCCCTTCCATAGACGTAGATCATCTTGGTCAGCAGCTACAATATCCACTTGCAGATAATTTTTGTAAGCCTCAAAGAATGGGTAAGGATCAAAAAGAGCGCTCCAATTTGCTTTGTTCATCTCAATATCCTATTTCAACCAAAAAACTGAATGTCAATGACCTAGTATATTTGAGAATTGACTAAGAAGATAGCGTCGAAAAAAGGCATGACTATTCAACACCTACTTCACACATCTTGTTGCCCTGCTGAAACTGCTCTGTCATAACACGAAGTGTACTTGTGGATACATTGTAACTGGAGTTCATGCCTGGATATGCAGGTGTTATGATGGGCATATGATGAGTCCGATCCCGGGGGTTTTTTCGAGGATCCCACACTGGAAATCCTAATTCCTCTTCCTTTATTGAACGAAGCATCACAGGATTTGGCCAGCGCCATTGAGTAAAAACACGAAAGAAACGAGATACCAACATGCTAGGAATGGCATTGGGATAAAGCTGACAAACCCGAGCAACTAACAACGCCCAATTTACACCACCTAAAAAACCTGTAACCTGCACAAAGTTCTCAACATCTCTTGGTTGATATTTATACTGCTAAACTTGAGAGGCCACATAACCTATATAAGTTTACAGCACTCAAGTAACTCACGTTTGAGTATACACCGCGTCTTTTAGCCCAGAACTTCATGCATCTGAGCGTAGTGCGAAAATGCTGCAACCACAAATTGCACCAACCCAAAATAAAAGGTACTGAGTATAATGTGAACTAACCCAATTGAGATGAACAGATAAATTGATAATACAATAAATCAGATGAACAGACTCCACCTCAACATTTGGAACAAGACGCAGAATCTGTTCATTCACTCGGCAACCATTCAGACTTCTCACAGTCTGTTCATCCACATTGTACAATACTGATTCCTGTGAAATGTCCAGGTCCTGCAGCAAAAACCATATCAAGACTCAGCAAATGAATAAAATGACAAAATCATAATCAAAACAATTCAACTGGGAAATTGTTTCTTCATTGTTATCCTTTAAGCAAATATCAATCAATTAAGGTCAAACAGGGGTTGTTCATAAAACAATTGAGTTAGGTCCTTTATAAAGCCCTCTATTGAGAGTGTTATAAAACAATTAACTCAAACCATGGGAAACTACTAAAACAATTCCCCATGCAGCAAGCATATACCCTTTAAGTTAGGTCCTCTACAAAGCCCTGTGCTGAAATGTATAGAAATGCACGTATAACTGTAAAATCACAAAAAGCATCAACTACAAGCTAGGGTTACAGGTTCAAATTTAAAATTCAAATACAGGTTCAGGTAATGAAAATTGTCGATGTTAAAAGTTCTCGATACTGTAAATATTACTATCTCTATAGCCACAAATTTGTGTTTCAATGGAAAGCACCAAAGATCTTTCATAGGCTCGAAGATCAGAAAGTTAGATAGCAACATTGAGAATCATCTTACTTGCTTACTCTCTTACAGATTAAGAGATCGAGATCACTGAAGTCTAAATGACTGTTAGGGTCCTTTTGATTTTTCTTATAACATGTGATCATCAAAAGTTCATCATAATCAACAAATAATTAGCCAATCAAAGTCAACCAGAATTCATCCCTTTTCATATTAGTTCAGCATATTCTGTGACTTGGAACAAACGGCTCTAAAAGGTAGTGATACATAGACATATTATTAGTCATAGTTTTCCTTGTATATCAGTGACACTGTCAGATAAGCAGAGAGGAAAGATTGCAGGGTCAAATTAAGAAACCCAATTTTGGAAAGAACTAGCATAGATCCATCTTAACACCAGATATATTAAGCACCGAAAGGGATCAAAGAAAACCTAGGCACAAACCTTTCTGTACTTAAAGATCCGAGGTTTAAATGGATTTATGCTATTTTATATTATTATTAGTATTATTATTATTATTATTACTACTACTATCGTTATTATTCATCCATTCTTTCTTTGTTTCTTTCTTTCTTTTTAACATCAATTTTTTCCCATTTTATTTTATTAGTAAGATGAATGACTGGGATGTAAAAGCACCTCAATTCTTAGTTCAAAAAATAGGACCTCGCATGATAATAAGTAGAAAATATGACAACCAATAATTATCCATCACTAGATGCTCAAACACTGGCAATGTTATAGCAGATCATACAAGATATAAACCTGACCACTTGATTAATTTCACTCACATCAGGAACAATACGGAGTGCAACACTAGCATAAAGCAAATCAATAGAAATCCCTCTGAACTTAAATTTCATAACAGGTACATGAGCATCTGGAACACGATTCAGTTCCATAACTTCAGGCATCTCAGCCAACATGTCATGAAGAAGAATGAAAAAATCTTCCTGCAGCAAAAGAATAAAATTTACATGATTAATGACATAGAGCTTAAACTTATCTCCTTATCCATGCCAGCAATATTACAAAAGCAGGTAAATAGGTTCCATGCAAACTGACCTCTCGATCTGCGTACTCAGGCCCAACACACAACGTGTCAATGTCAGCACCTGGGCCATGAACCTGTTGACATCAAGACTTGGATATGATAATGTATTAAATAAATATGAACACACTTAATAATGAAGAAATGGAATAAACCATGACACACTTCTCAATCAAAAGAGGTATACATATTTGGGAACAGGTGATAGCAACTGCAGAAATTAGTTAAGGCATCTGTAATAGCAAGACTTCACCAACGCAGATCTATTTAAGTATAATGTGAAACTGGGAAAGAAACAGAACAATATTGAAGTATGGTAAACATGTCAGCAAAGTTAATCTTCAAAAAAGCTAATTATTGGTCAAAATCACAGCCCTTATGCATGATAAAATTCGAGAGAGCAGTCATAGCACAGGATTATACACACAAATAATAATTTATATTACTATATTACACACAATATTACATGTATATATAGTTGGAATCAGATCCAACTATCTCCAAACATAGAGATAGTTGTTGAAAGAATCTCTCAACAACCTCCTACAAATCTTAAACAGTTTCAAACCAAATCCAAACCAATTCTATTGTAAGTATTATTCCAACACCCACATATAATGCTTACAATACAAATGTTATATCATAATTACAATACTCAAATTTCAACATAGATATTTGTCTTGATATGGTCTTCATCAGCACTCCTATCCACTCTGAAATCTTCCGGTATACGCTCTTTCTTCTCCACAACTTTGAGCTTCCCTTTTAACTCATTTAAGACAACAACGCTTCTGACCATCATTGATGAATTTGTAGAATTGACGCTTCTTGACTACCCCAAAGTATAGCCTCGACACTGAATTATCCTATGGATACACTACCATCTCTGAAATTCCCCCAAAGAGCAAATTTCGACAGTTATATAGAACAGTGATCTGATTACTGGATATTTTCAGTAGTCAATCATACAACTGACCTTCTTTAAACACATCTACAACAATATAAACAAGGATAACCTGTAACTGACAATCTTGAAGCACCGAAGTACAACAAGAATCTCCAACATCTGACAGAATGTAGACATAATAAAATCTGTGATGTGTTCCCTTGGCACCGAAGAACATTGAGAACCACTAATTTAAATTATGTTACTCTGTACATTGATTGGTTCTGCTTCATATAAATTTTACAAACCAAACAATACATTTCCATTAATTAATATAACTAATACAAACTAATTAATATAGCTGCCTCTCATTGCTTTTTACAAACTCTGGTAAATAGGCATAGGAGAAAGAGGTCGCAGGTTCTAAATGGGAAGCGTCGATTTAGGCCTGCRTCTCTGCCAGTTTTGAAAACGCCTTCACAAGCTCTTTAATATCACGTCACCAATTCACAGTCTCTTCGAGCAGTAGCAAACAACAACTCTACACTCTCTTGGTGGTAGYGAATCAATAAGTACAAACCAGCACRAGCAGCTCTTTGCAGAGTCACAGCTCCACTCAGGGTCTTTCTTCTTCACGCGGCTCCAAGCACGGTCTTACAACGGTCGCACGCTCCAACAGGTTGCATACTCCAGCACACTAATTTCTTCCACAAGAGAAACAATGCATAGAATGGACAACATCACTTGCTCATCTAACAATGGTGATCTAGAGTCGTTCAGATATGCAACAGCCTCACACACAATACTCACACTTACACACTAATCCTACATATTTACAGAGGATTGGCAATCAAGAATCTCACATGATCCTAGCCCTCCCGTGAGGGAGTTAAGCCAGAGCTACCCGCTCTAATACCATGATAAAATTCGAGAGAGAAGTCATAGGACAGGATTATACACACAAATAATAATTTCTATTACTATATTAAACACAATATTACACGTATATATAGTTGGAATCAGATCCAACTATCTCCAAACATAGAGATAGTTGTTGAGAGAATCTCTCAACAACCTCCTACAAATCTTCAACAGATTCAAACCAAATCCAAACTAATTCTATTGTAAGCATTATTCCAACAATGCACACTGAATAACCTTTGTGAAAGGTAATAGGCCGTAGGACTCCCTGGCCTCACTGCACCTGTATTAACTTTATTCTTGATCCGACCAGCTCAAATTGGTGAAGTCATTCCTTCAAATATATGTAAATCAAGTGCACTATTAAATAATAAAAGCTAACAGCCAATAGAGAGGTCTCCTGCCATGGGCATCAAATACCGTGTATCACTTGCCCAAGTTACAAATAGACATGCATGTGACAATGATCCAGAATCTGAGAGCCTTATTATAGTATTCTTAGAAATAATAACCCTTTGACTTGGGTTTTGCAAAAGAATATATATAATATGCATACAAGCAAAAAATGTGTACAAACCAAGATTCTTTAGAAAGACAAGAAAAGCAAATGTACATTTATTGGCAGAAGAATATTTCAAGCCCAATAGGGTACACTGTATGGTATTTGTAATCCATGCTCTAACCCCAAATAAATAAAACTTAGCATGTGATATAAACCTGGTTTTACCTAAAAGCATAAAAGAAATGGGCCTGTCCAGGCAACTAAGATATCCGTGTCGTAGACTTTGAGGTCAATAGCATCAATGAATCCTGATTAAGATTACTGACACTAAACAAATCAATTCTATGGAAGTACAAAGCATTTAACATGTCAGGAAAGGCATGCTTCAGTTGAGGAACCTGTTAAAGATGAAATTAGATAGCAATTATCCAAAAGAAATTACTCTTCATTAGGAATTTCCATATGATTGCATATAACATCCAAATTTGTTGTTGATAACATCCTAATACTTGAACCATGCAAACACCAATTTCAATCTACCAAACTATTCATGTAGAAGGCATCAATTAATTAGTCATGAAACACCTAACAGGTATAGAAAAAGGTGTAGCAAAAGGGCACTCTAATATGTTCATCAGAAAACCTGCCAATGTTTCACTTATAGTCCAGAGATAGACAATCTGTGTAGCTTGTGGACCTTCTCCATAAAAAGTACAAAAACAATTGTACTTTCGTTTTAAACCTCAGGCTTTTTTATCAAAATCCACAGCATTCATCTGTACATATATGTAGGTCAAACTCCTAAGGTCTACTGACTGACTACAATAAGGTTTTCATATTTATTGCAACGAAGAGAGTGATATAAAACCCAATCAATGCTCTAGACTCTATCTGCCTCCAGCTTCTTTAAGGAATCTGGATCCCAACGCAATCTAAAATTCCATTACTAAATAAACAAGAGAACCAACATCTTTTCACCTCAAAATACAAAATAAATAAAAGAATCATGTTTTAACCTCAAAAAGAAAATACTGTTGGTGCCAAAGTATTCACAAATAGTACCTGCTAGCCAAAGCATTCACAAACAGTACCTGCAATATAAAAATGTAGACATTTGTATCTGCCAAAAATTAAAAGCCAGCATTGTTATTGACAGAACACTGAACATATAAATGATTGTTAGTTTTTTGTAGCTTGGAGGTACTTCTGCATTGGTGGTGCCCAGCATGCAGAAGTGACCGAGCAAAAGTCTTTCTCTAGTGACTTGACTTTATAAAGTGATTTTATAAAGTTAAGTTGAGTCTTTTATTATTTAATGGGTAAAAGTGACTTTATAAAGTTTGGGTCACTTAAGTGATTTAAGTGAACTCAACGAAAGATTAAGTCACGTCCATCGATCATGTTGATCAAGATTGAATCTCAGCCATTGAGATCTAGGGTTAGGGCAGTTACTCATTAATGAGTAAATAAAAGGAGCTTGTGACAGAAATGGGGCGCACTTTTCAAGGAGAGGTTGAGAGAAATGTGAAGAGGCACACTTTCCAAGAGAGTTTGAGCTGAAGAGGAAGAGTAGCAGCAAACCAGGATTGGCACACATCCCAAGGAGATGATGGCACACATCCCAAGGAGATTTTCGGCATTAAATACAATTCAGTACCGTACATCAAAGGAGGGCCGTACAGCATTTATTATTCTGGCTGAGCAGCTACAGCAAGCACAGAAATCGAGGCAGTGTTTTGGCTTGCATTTCTAGGTGTTTTCCATTGCTGGAAAATCCAATTCCATACAGCAGGGTGAGGTTCCGTACAGCAGATCTGGGCACAGAAATCGAGGCCATACTGTTGTATTTTCTGCTGTACAGGGCCATACAGGCACAAAATACGAGACATCAAACTGGGAATGCAAATCAAAGTGGTGTGGGGCGGATTTGTGAGATAAGTACAGTTTTATTAATGCTAAAAAAGATTGCTGTTGTAAACTCAGAATTTTTCCTGCGAGCTCAATAAAAGAATCTCTCCTTGGCAGGTTTTCTCTTCAGGGTTTTTCCAGGTGCATTGCCCAGAAATCCTTGTGTTAAATGTGTGATTGAATGCTGTCTTCTGTTCATTTATTTCCGCTGCTAAGTTTCAGATTGCTTAGTCATTTGTAATTCTATTCATAGTTCCAATTGAATGCATGAGTCAACTTGCATTATTGGTGAATGACTATTAGAGGTTAAAATCTTTTATTGACTAAGTGTTTGTCACAGTAGATTTTAACATGGTATCAGAGGTTGAGCTCTGAGGTTCAGTGGACAGAGTTTGGCACTTGAATAGCAGTGATTTGCAGGGGTTTTTGCTTGGAAGAAGGGAAAGAAAGGCTCTTTGTCAGTTGGACAAGGATGACTTTTAGTCTCAGGTATGAGGATAGGTTCGAGGGGATCTCCAACTACCTGCAATGGAAGGTAAGGATTGCAGCTATTCTCAGGGAGAACAAGTTGTGGGCGTTTGTGAGTACCACAGTGACAGTGCCTTTGTGAAATCCCATTGCCCTAGATCTCCATGAGATGAAGGAAGCAAGGGCACAGAGGATAATCTTGGATGGAGTGAGAGACCACCTGATTCCACATTTGGCTAAGAAGCTGACAGCCAAGGAGATGTGGGATGCACTGACAAACTTGTACAAGAACAAGAACGAGAACAGGAAGATGGCCCTTAGGGACAAGCTCCATAGCACTACGATGTCCAAGGGAGAGAGTGTGGCCTCCTATCTCACTGGGCTTAGACAGGTGAAGGATGAGTTGGCAGTTGTAGGGGAGATTATTCCAGACTCGAAGTTGGTGCACATCGCACCGAAGGGCTTCACCAAAGAGTGAAATGTTTTTGTGAAGTGTGTGGTGGGGAGAGAGAAGCTCCCAGATTGGAGCAGACTATGGGATGACTTTACTTTGGAGGAGATCCGAGAGGGTTCTCAGAGTAAAGACCAGGAGAAGGGCGAGGGTGGTGCAGACGAGTAGAATGTTGCTCTTCTGGGAAAGAGAAAAGTAAAATGCTTTGCATGTCACAAGACTGACCACTATGCTAGTCAATGTCCGAACAAGAAGAAGAAGAAGGAGCCAAAGGTATCAATGTCAGCTGAGGTTGTTGAGTTTACTGAGAAGTTCGAGAGGGAATTTTCTCTAATGACTGGTCTTCCAGGTAGTGGTAGTGCAGAGTTTGGGGACATTGGATTATGATTTGTGGATAGTGGTGCATCTCAACAGATGACGAGAATGAGGTCAGTGTTCCTTAGTTTTTCAGAGATAGACTCAGACTATTATGTGGGTTGTGGGGCTAGCACCAAACATGTAGTGAAAGGGGTTGGATGCGTGAGATTCCAACTAAAGTCAAGGGGTTTTCTGGAGGTGACCGAGGTGTTGTTTGTTCCAAACCTACCAGTAAATTTACTCTCAATGTCATCTTTGGAGGTTGATGGATGTGGAGTTGTGTTCTTCCGTGGATTGGTGTTTCTATATCCGGAGGGAGCTACTCCAGAGCATAGTTTTTAAAACCAGAACCAGACATCGAACCGATCACCTATCAACTCAGACATCGAACCGGAACCAGATCGACTCAAACCGGTTTGATTTCAACGACTCGGTTCAATAAAAAATACATTAAATAATTAAATTTTACTGAAAAATTTTATTTTAAAGCTTTCAAACCATGATTCCAAACCCTTAAAGACAAAATATGCGAAGTTTGCTCATTTATATACCATGTAAGGGTGTATATATCAAAATGGCATCGAGTGCAATACATATCAGCAACAAAATACATAATCAGC
>ML784714.1:1226284-1247933 GCA_009831015.1 Picea engelmannii | reverse complement strand
CCAATAGTTTTGTGGACCCCGTTTTGGGTAGTTTGGTGTATCAACTTCCCAGGGCGTAGCTTTGGCATACGATCTTCGTTTGGGGCGAACGATAGCTCGTTGTAAAGGTATCGTCGAGGAGATTCATTTTGGGAGCTCAATCAAAGCCTTTGGCTATCATTGAGAAGCTGGATCCCAAAAAACCTTCATTTAGGCCCTCAAAATGGCCCGAGAAGTAAAAAACTGCTAAAAATAGTAAATTGCCAAAATTGCCAGAAAATTGTTTTGATCGAGTTGGAAAAGGTAGGTGGCCACTGATATCCACCTAGATAAATCCTCCCTCCTTAGGAAACAATGGTCTCGATTACATTGAGTGCCTGGGGGAGAGGGAAAAGAGTTTGTTGAATTTGCATCTTGATGAGCTGCTTGCCTTGTTGGAGACGTTGCGCTACTTATCTTTTTGAAGGTTTTCACGAACCTGTGGCTGGAAGGGTTGGACCTTTTTAACCAATATGGCTACATGAGATGTCTGTGTGTAGAAGGAATCTTTGCGCTTTGTTGTAGTCTTGTCGACCTGCTTCTGTTGGATAGAAGGTGCTTGGGCCAAGGTTGTAGTGGTTGCAATATCCTTCTGTTCACCTTTTGAACAGATTGTGAATAAGCTAAATTTTGTAGTATGAGATACTACCTTGCAGCACTATTTAGGTGGGACAGTAGTCGGAACCACCTCTGGTATCCTGTAGATATGACCCCCCAGAGTAACAATGACACTACATGGTCGAGACTCATAGATAGCATGGCGCTTCCACATATATGGCTGGCCCAAGAGAACATCACAGACATCTAGCATAGAAGCATCACATAATACCTCATCCTTGAAGGGCTAGGTGTTGTGTGACAATTGACATTGCTGGTTGGCACAGAGATTTCATCCCTGGTGAAGCCACCCGATGTTGTATGGCTATGGGTGTGGTGTTGTCGACAATCCCAACTGTTTGACAACCTCTGTTGGGATGAGGTTCTTCTGGATTCCTCTATCAACAATAATGCAGTGGGGTCCCTTTCACCCACATATGTGAATGAAAAAGGCGCTCCCCCTCTTTAGGATATGTTGGTTCTTTTGGTTTAATTGATGCGGTCATGACAATAGTAGTGGGGTCTGCGTCGATGATCTGTTTTTTGTCAGTATTTTCTGAATCAGGGTTTGGCTCCTTGTCTTTGATTTCGGCCACCAATGACTGTTTTGAGCAACATTCATCGGTGTTGTGCCAGGGGATTTTATAGAAATCACACCATTTTCTGGTGTCCTTCTTCATCTTCTCATGACCCTTCTGTGGCTTGGACTAGTTTTCGGGAGACTTTTTGTTATGGTCGTTTTTATCATACTTTGGTTGTTGCGGATTTGCAGACCTGAACTCCCATTTGTTCTGGTGCTTAAATTTTTGCTCGATTTTAACAACATATCGATAAGCAACACCGAGTGATGAGATGTCTAGAAAATCCATTTCAGTTTGGATGTATCTGTGTAGAGCCCCACGATATTTCAGAAACAAATGTCATTCGGAGTCTTTGATACCCAGCTTGGTGCGCAAGTTATGGAAAGTATTGGTGAACTTTGGAACTGCTTGGCCCCTCTCTTGCCGCAATGTGGTCCATCTCATATACTGGTCCTCATAGTTTTCAATAGGGTAATATTGTTCCTTTACCACGTCCACAAAAAAATCCCAAGTGGGATCAGCCCCATATATTCCAGACTCTTCTGTGGAACTTTGCTCCCAATAAGTTTTCCACCAATGTTTGACATGGGGGAGAGCTTTAAGGAGTGCGAAGGTGATCTTTTCCCTGTCGGAAAAATGGTGAACATAGAAATAACATTCTAGCATATTTAACCATTTGTCGAGGGCATCCACATCTATCTCACCTTCAAATACGGGAATATCAAAATTAACTTGTACCTTGAAAGGAGAGGTGCTTCTAAAGTGGTTGTTTGATGAAGATGTGCATGTTGCTATCGGTAGGCGTTGAAGGATGTGGGAAAAATTATCCATCATTTCGTCCCTTTGTCGCGTGAGAACTTTCTCAAGCAACAAATTGATATAATCGTCTGCTCCGTCGTTTTTCTTTTCTTCCGCCATCGATGATTTCTTGGGCATGAGAGAGCGATTGTCTTCAAGAGAGACAAGCTCGAGACCCAACTTACTATACTCAGAACTTGTCGGGGATATGCACTGAAAAAAAGAAAAAAACGATCAAGAGCAACCTGCTCTAATACCACTGATCCAGATTATTTTCGACATAAAATGAGAGCGGAGATATAATAAAGAAATGTACAGAAATATCTTAGATATCCAATATTATAACAGAAATGTATCAGAGATGCAACCATAAACACATATATATAGTAATACACAATTTTCTATTAATGAACGAAAATGTACAAAGACTGTAAAATACAGAATGCAAAAAGACTTGCTAGAATGGTGGCAGCTTATCTCTGAGAAGAGATGTGACAGCTACCTGCATCCGTGAGGAGATGATTTTACATTGAGGCTCCAAAGGCCTTTTTATCATAAAGAAAATCCAAAACCCGAACACCGGAAGATGAAAATCCAACAGTTTTGTGGACCCCGTTTTGGGTAGTTTGGTGTATCAACTTCCTGTGGGTGTAACTTTGGCATATGATCTCCGTTTGGGGCACACGATAGCTCGTTGGAAAGGTATCTTCAAGGATATTCATTTTGGGGGCTCAATCAAAGCCTTTGGATAGAAATGAGAAGTTGGATCCCGAAAAACCTTCATCTAGGCCCTCAAAATGGCCCCAGAAGTTAAAAACTACTAAAAATAGTAAATTGCCAAAATTGCCAGAAAATTGTGTTTAGGGAGTTGGAAAAGGTGGGTGGCCACCGATATCCACCTGGATCACCTTATCATGAGAATGTTGTTCTTGTCTTTTATTTTCCCTTGTTATTGCTCTTGTTTTGTGCAGGTCACAGGTGATAGCTATGAGAGGGAGTTATGGGGACAGTTGCAAGAGGAAATAGATTAGATGGTCTCTAGTTTGAGACATGGAGCAAACTATCCAGAAATAGAGTTGTGTACTTGAAAATATACATCCATGTGCCGAAGGAAAAGAGGACGAAGTTAGAACCTTATGGAAAGAAGGATACATTTGTGGGATACAGAGTATTCCACATGGAGATTGATAGCGAGGAGCAGGAGGCTTCGAAGGACGACCATCTAGATCCCTTTAGTTCAATTGTTCATCCTTAAGACTATCAGTAAAGCCAATAGGGCTAGTGGATCTACCTAGAGATGTTGGAGTGACCAGGAAGAGACCAACATGGCTTTGTGATACTTTGCAAGATGCAGTGAGACATGCATCTCCCCGTGATACCTTCAAGGAGAACAAATGACCTCAGAGATTCTCATAGAGTCACAATTATGAGGAGGAGCAGGTGGCTCCATCAGTGGTGAGGAAGATGGCCCCACCAAGTACCAGATCAGAAGGAGCTAGAGTATAGAGGGATTCAACCCTTAGGACCAAGTAGGGAGGAGAAACCTCCCACGATAGTTCATAGTAGATCAAAATTCAAAGGAGGTTAGCAAATGCAGAGGGAGCAGATGGCTCCGAAAATTGTACAGACTCAGAGGGAGTAAAGTTTCAGAGGAATCATGCAAACTCATAATGAGCCTGATCTCAGAGAGACTCAATTGCCTCAGGGCGAGTCAATCATTCAAAGGGAGTTCCACTTAGATTCAGGTGGGAGAGAGACATCTTCCAGGACTAACCGAGAGGTGTCATGAGTTGAGGAGGCCAAATAGAAGCTTCAGAGGCTTCTAGGAGATGTGAAACCTCCTGGGAGGATTCCTTTGTTTCAGTAGACCTTGCTACAAGGACAGAGGAGGGAAACGATCAAGAGGTCTGGGATATGGATTTTGCCTCAGTCACAGATGGAGCAACCAATGAGGCAGACTGGACATCAGAGCCTACTTCAGTGACTGAGGGAGTTGGCCTCGGAGTTCGAGGTGGAGGATCTTAGCTGGATGTATTATTTCTTAAGATTAGAGGTGTGATAGAGATCAAATGAGATCTTCCTCAGTCAAAGGATACGAAGGAGATTCGATATGACGGACTGCAAGTCCATGGTTACACCTATGGAGACAAATCTAAAGAAGTTGAGTGATTCTACTTTAGATTCAGATTTTGTGGATCCCACGATTTGTAGGCAGTTGATTGGATCCTTGATCTACTTGGTTAACACTCGACAAAACATTTGCTTTGCAGTGAGAACCTTGATCCATTTTAAGGTAGAGCCGAGACACTCCCATTGGGTTGCAACAAAGCATGTGTTGAGGTACTTGCATGGTACAATTGGGTATGGCTCAGATATGTCTCAGGTGGTGAAATAAGGATGTAGGGATATATAGATTACGATTGGGAAAGGAGTGCAATAGACAGATTGAACACCTTGGGGTGATGCTTTAGCTTGGGATCGGTGACGATTTCAGGAAAGCAGGTTTATGTGGCACTCAGTACAACATAGAAGGAGTATATCGCAACTAGTGCCACAAGTTGTAAAGCAGTGTGGCTTCAAAATCTTCTTACATAAATTCATCTGAGACACGATGCAGAAGGGAGCAGTGAAGCTCCAATACATATCCACAGATGAGCATATTTCAAAATTACTCACCAAACCTATGTCAAAGGAGAAGTTCAAATACTTTAGGGACAAACTTGGCGTGATGTAGAATGTCTTCCTAACTGAGAGGGAGTGTTGATGTTTTGGGTAGCACTGGGCAAACATTCTCCTCTGATGGCCATGTGACTTGGTTAAGGAGAATGATACATTATTCTTAGATGGACATGTGACTTGGCTAAGAAGAATGGTATAGGCATAGTCTTTATCCTTGATTATGTGACTTGATCAAGGACTGACAAAAACTCGAGGTGTTGCTGCTTCTCCAGATGGCAGTATCGAGCTGAAATTTTCCTTCGATGGCCATGTGGCTTGACTAAGGAAAATGGTATACTTTCTCCTCAAATGGTCATGTGACTTGGCTAAGAAGAATGGTACATTCTTCTCAGATGGACATGTGACTTGGCTAAGAACAATGGCCCAGACATAGTCTTTATCCTTAATCATGTGACTTGATTAAGGACCAATGAAGACTCGAGGTACATATGCATTAGACATACACTCTCCTCCGATGGCCATGTGACTTGGCTAAGGAGAATGGTCCAAGGTGTTGATGTTCTCCATGTATTAGCATCGGGAAAACACTCTCCTCCGATGGCCATGTGACTTGGCTAAGGAGAGTGGCCCAGGGTGTTGATGTTCTTCGTGTATTAGCATCGAGCATTCTCCTCCGATGGCCATGTGACTTGGCTAAGGAGATTGACTCGGGTTTGGTCTCTATCCTTGATCATGTGACTTGAAAATGACCGTTGGAGACCCGAGGTGCTATGTGGGAGAAGCATACATCAACTGGGTTCTATGTGGGAGAAGTATACATCAACTGGGTGCATGCTAGAGAAGACTATGTCAACCAGGATCAATGACAACCTTTCTATGATAGAAGAAATCCAAGTATGGAGAATGTCTCCCTCGTTGTGAGGGAGTGTTGAAGTTTTACAACTTCGGGTAGTCATTCTCCACAAGGAAGTACAAGAAGACCCATCTGACCATTAAATAAGCCCCAGGAAGTAAATTGAAGACCCAAAATTAGAAGTCATCCCCATAGGAAAAAGACAGGTGCTTAGATTAGCATAAATACAAGCAGAGTCAATTCATTATTACACACACAACTCTCCTTCTGCAGTGCACACTAACCAGTTGCAGTTCTTGATCTACTTACTTATGTGTTATCTTGGAGAGGCACTAGGCTTGGAGGATCTTTCTCTTGGTTATTCTTGGTCATATTATTGAGGTTCTAGACTTGAGGAGGAATTTCTCTGCAATTTATTTTGATATATTGATGGTTATGTACTAGTAATATCTTGGACTGAATTCTTTTATAAGAAAGGTTGTTGGGTTTTCTCCCAAGGTTGGGTTTCCCAGGATAAATTCTTGTGTTCTTGTGTCTACTGTGCATGGTTAATATTTCTAGATCTTATTATTTGCATTGCATTGTTATAGTTGAGATTTTCAGTGTATAGTTATTCTATGATAACTATTGTATGGAGTAAATCTTATTTTAACATCATAAGGAAATACCTATCAGATCTGAGAATCAGAAAAATCAATAGTACCTTGGAGTCAACGGTACCTTTGAGACACCTAGTATGTAAGACAATATCGATGGGGGTTTTGGCCATAGACCACCTCAAAGGGGGTCATGCAAAGGGCACCATGATAAGTTGTATTATACCACCATTTGACTAGGGGTAACCACTAAACCCATTGGGACTGTCATTCTAAAGTAAAACACCTCAAATGTGTGTAATGAACCCATGCATGCTAAATATGAAATTAAATGATCCAATGCAAATAAATTAAACATGGGGAAACATGCCCATAGAATTCACATGCAATTAACAACATAATAAGAACCATGAATGCATCTAATTAGCAAATGCAACAACATTCAAATAAGCATATATAATGCAACATAAGCTAATATTTTAATTTGTTGAACCAACTGGTTGCGTATAGGGGACGTCCCTCCCAACCATAGGCTTGTTTTTTCAAATCTCAACAGTAAGCCACCCCTAAGTCGACGCTATGAGTCCACAAGGAGATTTGGCCCTCTTGGTTGTCCACTCTCCACATTCAGCAGCCCAAAACCTAGGTTCTACTCCAATAGTAGTTCCAATCCACCAACTCTCTTCCCCTCAACCCGCACAACCCAAGGAATGGGATCCCCTTCTATGCCACATAGTCCCTTGGGCCTTCCCACTTCCCTCTAGGGCTCTAGTGCACTCGGTTGGATATGAATCTCATAACCGGAAACTCCAAGAACTCTCAGTTCCTCCAAGAGTGCTCACAACAACCTTCTTAAGGATCTTGAACCATTTCCTCAACAAGAATATGCACTACATGCACACAACCCATTTTTACATGTAGACATCCCATAATTTTAGCATAAACACAACCCAATAGTGGCTATCCTCAAGCACATCATGGTTGTTGCTCCTTCTAGCACCTAGCTCCTCTCTTGCTCTCCATAAATCAACAAGAAAAACTCCCATCTTTTCCCATTCAAATTTAATTTTCTCCCATGCATGTTGACTCTCCCATTTCCCAAGGTTGATTGTACTTAGGCCCATGCTCTCGATAACTAGGTGAGGTGACTTCCTCACCCAACCTCTTACACACATTCAATGATTGAGTGTCTAATAATTCAAAGGATGATTGCATGGTATAGATCATTAACCTAGACAAATGACATGGGTTTTCCCTTGGACTCCCCTTTAGCCCCCTTTCTTGTGGAATCATAGCCCCCCATCGTTTTCCTCCCTCTTGTATCGCAACCAATGATTATTATTTTTATTAATTATTTCAATGGACATAATACATAGTTAGAACCAAAACCATGTTAATGGGTACGGGCTTTTCGACCCATTTATATTTGCTCACTAGCCTACATCACATTTACACAATTACATTATAATCTGCGGGGATTAAAACTGGGCATATTACAATATGCTTCCAAACACTTGTTGACAACTTCAATCTGACCATTAGTATGGGGGTGATAGGTAGTGCTAAGGTGCAATTGGGTGCCCTGGAGCCTAAACAATTCTTGCTAAAAGTTACTAGTAAAAGTGGGATCACGGTCCATGACAATAGATTGTGGCATACCATGTAGTTTGAAGATGTTATCCATGAAGACCTAAGCAACCATGGAAGCTTTAAAGGGGTGTTGGGGGGCACAAAAATAAGCATATTTGGAAAGGAGATCAACCACAACCATGATGAAATATTTATTGCCAGATTTGGGTAACCCCACTATGAAGTCCATAGAAATTTCTATCCATACAACACGAAGAATAGGTAAAGGTTGTAGTGCACTTGGTGTTTTCACTATTTCTCCCTTGTGTCATTGGAAAAGATGGCATTCAACCACAAAAGTGCAGATGTCCTTCTTCATGCCTTCCCAAAAGAATGAACGTTTGATCCATTCATATGTTTTATGAAATCAATAATGACCTATCGTGGGTGATGCATGGAGTTCATATAACATAGTTGATTTAAAATTGGACTGCTTGATCAAATACAATCAACCTTTATAGCGAAGCTCATAATTGTGCCAAGTATATCTCAAAAATGCATTATAATCATATTGAAGTTGTTGGATCAGGCTAGCAATCTTGGGATTAGTGAACCACTCATTGGAGAATTCATTCACCCAATCAACTACAATGAAGGAAAGTAAAAAGAGGGATCCTTCCTCTTCATATTTTCTAGAGAGAGCATCAACTACCACATTCTCCTTGCCATTCTTATAAATGATATCATAATCATAGCCTAACATTTTGGTAACCGGTTTATGTAGTTCCAGGGATGAAATCCTTTGCTCCAAAAAGTATTTAAGGCTATGATGATCAATTTTAATATGGAAACATTTCTCAAGCAAGTAGGGATGCAAGATATCCATAACATGCAAAATGGCCAACATTTATTTTTCATAGGTGGATTTTCCCAAGTGTCACTCACAAAGTTGTTTACTAGTAAAGGCCAATGGTCTACCTTCTTGCATGAGAAATGCACCTATGCATTTTCCCGAGGCATCATGTTCCAGAACAAAAGTCTTAGTGAAGTCAGGAAAATCAAGTACTGAGGTTGTACACATATCATCTTTCAAATCCTAAAAGACTTGATATGCAATTGCATTCCAACTAAAAACATTTTTCTTAAGTAAGGAAATGAGGGGAGCATCAATTTTTCCATGGTTATAGATGAACTTTCTATAACACCCGGTTAGACTAAGGAAACCTTGTAAACTTTTAAGAGTCGTAGGATGGAGCCAACCCTTCAATGCTTTAATTTTCTTTGGGTCCACTCGTACACCATCCTTACTAACAACATGGCCCAAATATTCGACTTCAGAGACACCAAATGCACATTTGGACCTTTTGAGAAAGAGTGGATGATGAGAAAGTAGTTGTAAGACCTAGTCTACATAGGTAACATGGGCTTGCCAAGTTTTGTTGTAGATTAGGATGTCATAAAAAAAGACAAGGACAAAATGACATATAAAGGATTCAAATATGTGGTTCACGAGACTCTAGAAGGTGGATGGTGCATTACAAAGGCCAAAGGGCATCACCGAGAACTCATAATGGCCTCTGTGAGTGCAAAAATTAGTTTTGGGAATATCGACCTCTTTCATACAGATTTGGTGATAGCTTGAATGGAGATCAAGTTTGGTAAAAAATTTAGCACCTTTCAGTTCATCCTAAAGATCATCAATGACTGGAATGGGAAACTTATCCTTGATGGTGATTCTATTGAGAGCATGGAAATCATAACAAATGTGCCAAGTGCCTTCTTTTTTTAGTACCATGACAACAAGGGATGAATAAGGACTGGTACTAGGGCAGATGACACCTACAATTAACAATTCTTGAACAATCTTTTCAATTTCACTTTTATGAGCAAATGGGTGGCAACAAGGGAAAACATTGGGTGGGAGGCTACCAGGTATGAGCATAATAGAATGATCATGTGCACCACAAGAGGGCATGAGGCCTTGGGGGGTTTCAAAAAACTAATTGGTGTTTGGATAAGATGAATTTCATGATGGGATGAATGGGTTGGGAATGGGTCTCAAAGGGTTGAATAACATGGAATTGAGCAATAATGTTAGAATGGCCCTTTTTAAGGAGTTTTCCCATATGATGTGAGTTGACAATCTTGAGAGAACCTGTTGTGATTCCTTGGAAAGTCTAGCAATGCCTAACCTGCTGGAAACTCATGTAAAACTCCTTGAAATCCATGGTGATGGGGCCTAGTGTGCATAACCATTTAACACTTGTTACGAGGAAAATCTCTCTATGGCTAGGGCTAAACCACAACAAACAGAAATGACTACAAAAATCAACTCTACTCTCAAGTATGCTATATAGAGAAATATGCTAGCAAGACAAGATAAAAGGCCTACCTCGTCCAGACGTTTGATGAAGTCCACCATTGAGCACTTAACCCAAAGCAATATACCTGCAACTAGTCCTCAACAACCAAGAAACACAAGCATATGGTGATAATATATGATGTCAACACATTCAATAGCATAATCCATCAACATTCATAACAAATACACCCATGGAATAATAATTCAAATATTTGCAAGATGTTAATTGGACGAGAAAAGAGTATTTCTATTAAGATATAATCAACAGAAGTGAATAAGTTACAGAGTTCCGTGTCGACACGGTTCGGAACTGAGAAACTAAGTTCCTTCCAGCTGGGCCTCCACCACTTCAATCCTCCACCAATGGCAAGCTTATGTAAGATAAAAATGAAGTTCTCAATCAGTAAGGGAATAACTTGGGGGTTGAACAATGTGTTCAGACTTAAAGGATAAAGGGATGCAGACTCAGTGTGAAGTGAATAATTTCTTCAGAGTAACTTTGCTCTCAAAGTTGAATTCTTTCTCCTCTTTTCCATAGCTCGGATTTGGCCCATTTATAGCCTTCAAGTGGAATTGAAGGGCTGATTCAGAAAATTTCCAGTATATGGAAGGCCAAGGATCATTGATCTCGTGACGTGACATGGAAACTCGACACCATTTTTTAATTTTTGGCACATTTTCCGATGTACGTGGGCTGTAGTGGTGCAACCTGCGTATACGCATGTTGTATAGTAAGCAAGGTGTGTATGTGGAAAAATTATATTTTTAGCTCTCGGATTTGTAAAAAGGGACTTCAAGTCTGCATAGGGAAATGGAAAAAGGCTTGGTTTTAATGTATCTTCCCTTTGGGTCCCTAGGTTTGTTCATGAAAGCAAATAAAAATAATGTTATAACATATGTGCAGGTTCTTACCTCTCATCTTAAAGTTCCCCTGCCACCAAACTAATGCTAAGGTTCAGAAATGATCTACTCACTAATTATTTCCTACCTTAAGACAACTCCCTGACAATGGTGCCAAAAATGATGGGTGTTATATATGCACTAAATCCCTCAATTAAATTTTCAACCCGAGGTAAGTAAACTTAGAGTTGTATCAATGTATATGCCAAGGCAAAAAAGTTAATGGAAGTATGATCTAACTAAGGAAATGATATATCTAAGGGTTAATCTACTTAAGAAATGACTCTTTCATTTTTATCAATTAGCAAACCCTATTAATAAACTTGAACTATTTACCCTAAGCAGCTTCAAACAATGGATCGATGGATTATTCCTAAAGAAGCAAATCAAACCCTACTTTGAACAAGTTAACCTATTCAATCTAATGAGCAACAACAAGTAAATTGCTTTGATCTTTTATCTTTAAGCAAATACGAAAACAAACAACTAACCTATCTGTTCAACAAGTAAACTCTATTCTTAAAACAAAACTCATAATCATTTCTATTTTGCAAGAGAGAAATCTTAACCTACTTAATCAAAAAACATCATGACTGTATTCAACAATTAATCAAAACTATTCTTAATTGGCAATAACATGAAATTCAAAGATGATTATGTCTCCGGTGCCTAATAACATCACGATGGCATCTGACGATTAGTGACAGTTCAAGAGGGATTAATTCAATGTTGACTTCTACAAAGAAATGAAAAGTGTGAATCAAGCAATCTAACGAAAGCTTTGCCATTATAGAAGCAACACTAAATATCCTGAAAATCCATGTGATCTCTAAATTTCATGCATCAATCATCGATGATTAAAAACACTCTTATACTAATTCAAACACACTCTTATGCTAACTCAAGTAAATTTACAAGATTATAAACTTATGACTTAAAATCTTAACTCAAATCTAAAACTGAGATTTCATAATTAAATTGGGCTAATCCTATCTTTAAAACTCAAATTTCAAATTAACATGCTTGTGAAAACATAATCCAAAATCTACTTCTATCCCAGCATACTAAAACAAGACTGATAAGCAAAATAGATCTATGAACACATAACTGAACTGAGAATTAAATCAACTAATAAAACTTGCAATTATTTATCCATCAAAACTTCCAAAAGAAACTCTATCTAAACTAATCCTTTGTTCTAAATACTACTTTGTTTTAACTGGAAGAAACTAATCTCAAACTCTAGCACATCATCTAAGTTAGTATATTGCAAGCCAACTATTACGAACTAAGAGATATATCATAATAAATAACTATCTCCTATAAGCAACATGCAAAAGAGAAATTAGGCCATTAACTTATAAACAACAAACACAGTATTTAAAACTACAAAATACATATAACAGAGAATATGAAATGAATTACAACTACACAAATGAAAACACACGATCTATCTATCTAAGCAATCACCCATACCACTGGTGGGCCCCCCAGCAGGTCGTGGCTACTCTTCAACGACAAATAGCAAGCTCAAATCAACATGATTCTTTCATTAATTTAAAAAATGCAGTCTGAACATAAGTTTGCAAATATGTCTCAATTACACAATGAAAACATCTTCTTCAAATTATGTCTTGTGGTTTGGCCACTACTGGTGGTATTTATAGTGATTACAGTTTGAGAGGTCGACCACTAGAAGGTTCAACCTCCTCTAAAAATGGCAACTTCTATTAAATGCACTCTAACATCTTTGGCTTCTAGAAACTGGATGAGCCACTCAGCGATTAGCATAACCGCTTAATATGAGATGTCATGATCTTTGTAGCTGGAGGCCACGAGGGGGCACAAAACCCAGGTTGTTGATTTGCCCATCACAGGTCACCAATGTGCCAACCGCCAACTCGTCTGCGCTCCAAGTGTTGGATCACGTGTCGGATGAAGTGTCAGATTGTGTGTTGGATGGGGTGCTAGATGAAGTGTCGAACAAGCTACCGGATGGAGGATCGAACTGTGAATTCACCTTGTTACACACAGATCACACATTAGATCCTCATAAACATCAAATCAAACTGAATTTAACTCAAAACCATTGCAAAACATTGATTGCACATACATGTTATAAATCCATGATGAATTGATACAAAATCCTTTGAAAACTCCTTCAAAATGGTCAATAACATATATAATATCGGTGCAAAAAGGATTCAACCATCACAACAAAACAATGAAAATACAATCCCAACAGTCTCCATCTCTGCAAAAGGATATTGTTGGTTATGTAGTCTCTTGACACTCAATATCTGCAACCTGAGGGCCTCGAGACATAATCTCCTTAGTTATCCACAAAATGGGGATAACATCTGGCTCCTACTTGGGGACATGTGCTCATGGTAGAGTGCATGAGAACTGTAGTATATCCTGGTATACATGTTCCTGCCAAAAACTCAGACAAAGGGATCAAAGAATCTAGGATGGTTCTATCACCCTTCATCCATATATATATATATATATATATATATATATATATATATATATATATATATATATATATATATATATATATATAGATAGATAGATATAAATCCAAAAATGAAAACTAAACTAGAAAAGAAAATTTTTGACATTTTTCCAAAAATTTCTAAGCTAAGCATGAAATCAATATGAAAGTAGAGAAAACTAAAAATGAAATGCATCTAAACTAGATCAAAAATCAAGATGCAAATGTAGGGGAAAGCAAGATGACTTACCTACTTTCCTGGGGCATGGGACCCGAAGAAGTCATGTGACATAGACGTAAAGTTGGAGAAGAGATCCATCCGCTAGTAGTGGCATCTTCCTCATTTCTAATGTTGTCAGATAGTACCTTTCTTTATCAAACTTCTTCCTGATGATGTAAGGTCCAAGCCATGATTTTTTTATCTTTCTGGTCATATATGGGCTTGTCCTTTCTTTTGTCCCACATGAGCGCAAGGCTTCCTTCATTGAAATTGATGCAAGGTGTATTCGTATCGTATGGAGGCTCTATGCAGACTATCTCTTTAACGATTTCTTCACGTTTCTCATCTTGTTCCTACATAATATGAATAGGCCCCAGTTCCTTCCCATGGTATTTTGTAGTCTTATTCTTATCTATCCATGGGAGAAACATCTTTATGGAATCTTCATGTATGAAGGGTAACTCAGATGGATCATACTCAAAAACCCATGGAGGAATATCATAGTAGTGTTCACTGACATAATTAAGGCCCCTCAAATCCATCACATGTGTATCTTTCTTTTCCATGTTATGTAATATCTCATATGTTCCATCTCCCATGGGAATATATGCATGTGTAAGGTTCATTCTAAGAAAACACCCAAGGGATGAGGACCAGGTCCTTGACAAGAGCATCCCCCAGGCATCTGAAACATCGATCACCAATATGTCCATGAGGATGTTGATATGTGGAAAGTCTATCAAAAATACCTCAACGTCTTCACACACCCCCAAGACCTTGACCCTCCATGAATCAATACCACAAACATTTTCATAAGGTTGGGTTGTCCTCAAACCAAGTTGTTTCATTACCTTCAATGACATGACATTTGTTGAGGCCCCTGAATCAAGCATGTAGTTGTTCAAGCGAAGGCCATTCATGCCTAATGAAAGATAGAAAGGAGGGTTCTTGTCCCTTGTCCGATTGAGATACATAGTGTTCAATATGATGGGAGGATATTCCTTCTCGGTCGACACCTACAAGACTTTCAAAACTACACATCTCTGTCATTGGGACCGTCATATTTAGTTTTCCAAACATGTTTACAACATCTATATTTAACTGGATATCATATGTAGGAGTTGGCTTAGGAAGCAACTCACATACCAGTGGTGGAGGTGGTGGAGCCACCTTTTCTGCTAATGGAAGATGAGTATCAGGATGTGATGGAGGGGCTGAAGCTTTATTTATTCTAGTGTAGGTTAGATATTCCCTCCTCCTTAATTCCTTCTTCTGATCATCTGTCAATTTATTCAAGGCCTGGAGTCTCCCCTCTCTTTCTCCTCTTCTTTTGGCTTCATTGATCTTCTCTTGGGTAACTTGTTCCTCTTCAAAATTGAAAATCATATCAATGAAGCTCGTATCATCGGGAGAATCTTCGTCTCGTCGAGGGTATTCATCTTCCCTATGGGGTTCTTGGCATGAGAGGCACCAAGCTTCCACATTAACTATCCTATCATGTTTCAAAGTATCTGAGGCCTTTTCCTCTTATTGAGGACTTGGTTTCCAATCGGTGGAATCTCTCTGTTGTCTGGAAAACTGAGGTATGGGAATATATTGATTTCTTTCCACTATAGTCATATGGCTCATAAGATAATTATGCACTTGAAAAAACTGAGTATTCATTTGGTCTATCTTTTGAGTTAAGAGAGCAATCAAATCAGGAGCATTGTTGTTGGAAACTTTATTCTTTGCTTCTGCTTTGACACAAGGGTAGTGAAAAGGTTCCACCCTTGAATCAAAGAGATTCTCTTCGATGTTGGCACTGTACTCTTTGGCTAGTGCCAATGATGTGGGCTTCTTGTCTTTGAGAATAAATCAAAACTTCCCTTCAAAATCATTCATGTAAAGGAGACAGAATGATGATGATGTAGGACGTAAATCTATTGGAATTTGATTATACAACCTGTCAAACCTGGAATTGAATTGCTTTACCATCTCATTCTCCTTTTTCTTTATATTATTAAAATGATCCCCAAGTATTCCACCATATGCCTTTGTTGACCATATGTTCTTGAAAGAGCTGGAAAAAGAGTCATAAGATGTGAGATGATTGTCAGGGAGTCATATGAACCAATCAAGGGCTTCTTTAGTCAATGATGAAACAAACAACTTCATGGACACATCTTCATTCTCAATACCTGCATTGTCCATGTCCCGAACCATGACATAAAGATGATCTTCATCGGTTATCACATTATTTCCTGAGAACTTTAGAAACCACTTATTGACTTCCTTTGGCATTGTATTAGGGTAACCTTGTATACTGGCCATGTTAAGGGGCTTGTAGAGGTATTTTTCCCAAGGGCAAGCCATTGGAGAAAGAGGAATGGTATTATGGAAAAGGGTTTTAACAACAAGAGGCTTGAGATGAAGCCTTCTTTGGTAGAGTTTAGAAGGCTTGAACCTCCTAGGGGGAAAAGGTTTGGGAAATAAAGGGTTTTGGGAAGGTAGAGTCGCCAGATGAGCTTCAAGATGAGCTCATCAAGGAAGGTGGAAAGGGAGCATCCTTTGGGTGGAGTCTCCAAGTAAGCTAAATGAAATGATTTGGGATAACTTTCCAAAGTGTCGTTAGGGTTCTGAAGAGGATTCAAAGTAGTCCCTAGAAACGACGCCAAAATTTTATCGCACAAGTTGTATATTGGGAAAAGCCCGACCCAACCACTAAATGACGACAACTAAGAGGTCACCTACCCACTGTCACCTTAGGCAGGCGTTCCCGTCACTTTAGAGGTGAGGTAATCACCTCAAGGGGGGAATCACGGTGACCCTAGGGGCAAAGGGATGAAGACGGATGAATATGGAGATGAAGTCCCTAGAATTCAAGTCTAAATGGTATGAAGGTCTTGGAATGAGGTCTTGACAAGGTTCAAGGGTTACCAAGTAGGTTGAGTGACCTGCCAAGTGTGAAATACATGCCCGAGACACAAGAAAAACAAGAATATGTTGCAATATAATCTAGTGGACAAGCAAGTGAAGATTTTTTTCCCTAATAACAACATTTAGTAACTAATGCATATCAACAAATAAAAATATCTAAATCAGCATAAAGTAAATTCAATACTAGTTAACAATGCAAAACAAAATCAACAATTGATTATGAATTATGTGAAATACCTTGAGAGAAAATAAGAGGGTTTTTATAAAATGATTTTCTCCAGTAAATTATCAGCCTTATGGTTGTAGCATTCATAGGTGTAAAATAGAAAAATCAACCATCAAAATGTGCCCTAGATGAGCCTAAAAAGTGAGCCCTAATTAGTAGATTAGGTGAGTGAAGTTTGGGAAGTTCCTTGGGGTTAGTTTTTGAGATATTAATGGTCTAGGTTTAGGGTTTTCTACAGCCTTATGGCTGTAGGAAAACATTAAGTGAAAGAAACAAATTATTGGGACAAATAGGATGCCTCAATGAGGCAAGAGAGCCAAAGGCTCAAGAAAAACGTTCCAAAAGAGATAGACTTATTATCCGCCAAAATCACATTTCCCAAGGAAACAATTTTATATCTCCAATGCAATAATAAATGACTAGTGCTCTTAATAAGAGGGTTAATGGGGTCATTCAAGGAAATATCTTAAAGAAGCTAACTCCTTGGGGCTGTAAACCCTCTTACTCCCCAAGGAAAGTTTATGTAGCTAGGGTTTAAGCTAAGAGGGTGTATGCTCTTATACTTCTCTTAGAAAACCCTTGTTTAACCAATAACATGAAGAATAAAATGATGAAGGTTGTGGTGGGGGTGTATTCCATTATACTTACCACCTAGCTCCTATCAGAATAACCTTGACTTGAAACAAATGATAGTATGAAAGTAAAAAACCATACCAATTCAAGGAAAAATGTCAAGATAATCCACTACAATATCAAGAGATAAGCCTTCCAAAGCTAGCACATCACTTCCATCAACCATACATCAAGAGATAACCATAAACAATAGCACAAGAGAGACTTTTTTCCAAAGATAGAAAAAATTCCATACCAAGTCTTCTCACAAAAGGGAGAGTTATGTTAAAATGAGATATTATGATCTCTTATTTATACAAAATGTCACCAAGGTGACTTGTCCACATATTTAGGGGTAAACCACAAGGTTAGGGGTCAACAACCCTAATCTCTCCCCCTTAACAAAGTAATATTAAAAATTCACTTTTTCACATAAGAAAAACCCTAATTCATATGGACGTCACCCCTTTAGGGGGCGTTTTGGCACAAGGAGGAGGTTGTTAGTGATGGAGGGGAGTGGAGGGGATTCCCAAAGCCATATATCAAGAAATAAGACCATTTCCTTCATGATTTCCTAAAAACATCCATGTTCCATTGCATATCACCTCATCACCATTCCCTAACCCCCCCTAGGTGACATCATGCTCAAAAAGGAGACATTTTTCCTCTCCTAAGAAAAACGTTTGGCATGTGGGTGCTAGGATACATCATCCATGTCATCTCCAAGGCCTTTCAATTTTGATATTTCTCATTCGGCATGTGGTCCCTTGGCATCAACTTGTGGGATTCAAGCCCCATGGAAGTCCAAGCTAGGCTTGTTCTTCCAAAACTTTCCACCAAGTAGGTCCTGCAAAAACAAATAAGCACGCCCTCCAAGGATCTCAAGTCATAACATCATGAGAAGTGAATGCAATTAATAAATGATCCACCTAAGCATGTGCATCAATGATCACTATATCAAATAGTTAATTTCTCAAAGACATTATGCAACTTGTCAAGCTTGAATATGGGAGGGTTGACGAGGTGTCCTATTGGGTAGATCTTTCCCTAGGTCAAGGCAAGTTTCCAAGTGATCCTTATCTAAGCCATGTAAAGTGGGTGAGGTGGTTGGGGTCAAGACTCAATAGGCATAGGGCTCATGGCATACAAGAGTTCGTAGTGTCTCATTCATGGGTGCCTTTGTAGAGGGTGTGTGGTACCTTTGTCCCGAATGCACTTTTTCAAGCCCATTATCTTCAATTCTTTTATTCTTTCATAATTTTAAGGAACGATTGAAGGCCACTTCCCTGGAGTGGTGTCCATATAATGGAAATGTCACCCACAAACACCTGGTGGAGATGAGAAGGTTGGCTTGTGATGAGACCCCCTTTCTCTCTGCCATGCAACTGAGAGCCATTACCCTGGTTTGGTGACCAAATGATGGTAATGTCATACTACTAGATATTCATGGATGTGATAGATTGGATCATGAGGAGACCTCCTATCCTTCAACTAACTTTTTAAGCATTTAAAATCATATTTCATTGTGGGCCCCCCTTTAATTAAAGATAAGCATTTCACTACTTTCTTGGGTGATCCATGGACGAAGCATCTTGAAGGTTCATACATATGATTTTATCTTTTACCCAACATCAATCCCTCTGGGCCTTCATCCCCTTCTTCCCATCGAATGAGGGACAAACCCTTCTTGGTTCAATACGCCCTAAAACCCCACAATATAAGGAAATGGGGGGGAATAGTGATGGAAAGTGGTAAGTATGGTCAGGAACAGTATGATGGATCTTCAAAGGAGTTCCTAGTAGCAAACCCATCCCCAAGTAAGACTACTTACTAGGGCACAATGTCAACCACCAAGGTGAAGCAGGGAAAAAGGCATAATGTCCAAGCATATATCATGAAATCTAGAGCAATCTAAGATATAACATACTCAAATGGCTTAAATATTGAAATTATGTTCACCATAATGCTGACTTGTACCTCATAGAGCAAGACCCACTTCCTTCCGGAAGCCCGTTGATGTGGTGGATGCCATATGGAAATATGTGACCATCTGTGGTGGTGAGGATGGTCTCCATCTGTGCAAAAGGATATTGTTGGTCATGTAGTCTCTTGACACTCCATATCTGCAACCTGAGGGCCTCGATATATAATCTCCTTAGTTATCCTCAAAATGGGGATAACAAATCCCATGCCCAAAATTATTTCCCTCATCCATGTCACTTATACACATGACTTAGAGAAGGGTCCACCTGGGAAAATAGTTCTAAACTTGAGGTACGATTCACCCAATAGGTCACTTTTTCAACCCTCCCATACCTAAAATTGGCAAATTGAATAGGGTCTTTGAGCACTTGTTTATTTTGATGATGTGGTTTGGATGTACATGCTTAGATGGATCTTTTATTGAATTGATGTACTTATCATGATTCATTTGACTTGAGATCCTTGGAGGGCATATTCATTGTCTTTGCAGGACCCAATTGGTGGACAGATTTGGAAGAACAAACCTAGCTTAGGCTTCCTTGGGGCTTGAATCCCACAGGATGGATACCATGGCCCATGCAATGGACGATGATGCTTTCCTTTGGAGGCCTAAGGATACATCATGGAGGACCTAACCCAACCATTTTCTAGCCCAAGGATTTTCTCTTGAGGACAAAACATCACATTTGAGAAGCTTGGCGTCACCCTAGGGTTGGGGTTGTAGTGGTGGTGTTGTTGCTGATTGAAAATTGGCACGTTTTGATGGGAGAAGTACTAACTTGGAGGAGGAATACCTAGCACATGAGAGGGAGGCTATAGAATTCCCAATGACTTCCTCTTTCCAATCCAACGACTTGCATAAAGTGTCAAAATGTCACCCTAGAAGAGGGATGTTGTCACTTTAGGGTTTCTTGTGTGCATTTTTAAAGTTAAATTTGAATTTTATAATGTAAAGGGGAAAAGTAAGGGTTGTTGATGTTGATATTATGGTAGCTTTGGGAGGTATGAACCTCTATTGTGACCTATGACGAGATTAGAGTATTCTGGAAGGAAGCAAAGAAGTAAAGGAAACCCTAGACGAGATGTCGGTTGCAGAAATATAATTAATGTGAATTAATTAGTACCCAGAAGGAGAAGTCGGCCCCAGTAAGTCTGCCAGACCACTATAAATACAGTGCGCCAGTTCTCATTATTCACACTTCTCAGAATTACAGAGAGCAATTTCTGCGCACTGCAATTGGCAATTTTGTGCGCATGTTTCTGGGTGGGACTATCTGATCAGCTTGTTTTCTATTCTTGCCTGGTGCATTAGCCTTGATTGGCTATTGATTACTAACAATATTCTTCTATGTCAAGGTCAAGGTGCTCGGAGGGTGGCTTCGGCCTATGGTTGGGTGACAAGGGTATTGTCAATGGTAAAATGAACACAATCTTTCATATTCTAACAGGCTATGGGCCCACACCTCCTTCATTCAGTATAAACACTGGAAGGAAGCATAGTCGCTAGGGTATTGAGCTCATTGAGGAACTTCCGCTAGGCTTACTAGCATGAGCATCTTCCAAAGACACTGTCGCTAGGGTTACTAGAAGAAGTAGTTGCAGAAACCCTAACCTCAGATTCAACACCTTGCGATGGAGCATCTCGCTCAAAAAGAAGATATTCAGATGCACCCTAACTCGATGCACCTTTTGGCTCTCTCAGAAGACAGAAATGACAAAGTTGAAGTTTTGGATCAAGGCATGACCAGTTACCAGTCAACCGAAGACATGTGTGAAACAATCAGTCTTTTACACTCCTCATCACTTACCAGAACGATTGAAGATGACATGTGGATAATCGATAGCGGAGCTTCTAGGCACATGACGGGAGATCAAGCCAAACTCTCAAATCTAAATGAGAAGAAGACCTCGTTCAAGGTAGAGCTTGGAGACAAAACCACTTACCCCATGGAAGGATTTGGAAAAGCCACCATCAAAATGAAAACAGGTAATTATGTTCACTTAAGCAATGTTTTATATGTACCTGGTTTAGAAAAGAACATTGTATCAATATCTTGCCTAGAAGACAAGGGAAACATAATAGCTTTCGTGGATGGAAAAGTGTTATCATGGCATAAAGACTCCAACATAGAGAATGTTAGGGTTATCAGAAGTCGTGAAGGAAATTTGTACAGACTACTAGAACAAAATGAAGAAGCTCTTGTACATGACGAAGTCAACCCTAATGAACTTTGGCACA
>ML784714.1:1190742-1217483 GCA_009831015.1 Picea engelmannii | reverse complement strand
TTTGGCCTATCGTTGGGTGACAAGGGTATTTTCAATGGTAAAACGAGCACAATCTTTCATATTCTAACAGTTGACCCCTTACTTTGTGGTTTATCCTAAAATTAAGTGGAAAAACACTTTTAGTAGGATTTTTAAAAATAGAGCTCACTTCTATTTTATTGTATCGTAGCTCTCCCATTGTGAGAAGACTAGTGGTTGAAATTTGTGCCCTACTTGGACAAATTGGTATCTCTCTCTTGTGCAAATAATTTTTGGTGATATCTCTTGGTGAATTGTTGAGCTAAGGTGGTGCGCACATCTTGGAGACTTATTCTCCTGCTTATGAATGGTAATTTCTTGGTGAACTAGGGTTTGATCTTGTATCTCTCTTGGAATTGGTAAGGAAAATCTACAATTGTTAGTTCTTCTTGCTTGTTTCATGATTATTGTTGGTTGAAACCATAAGAGGAGTACAAGCACATACACCCTCCATTAAGCTTCATCTCATTTGCTAGTTTACAAGTCACTTATTGCAAGGTTGCTAGGAGGAGTACAAGGGTGTACACCCTCCTAGATATACCTTAGTTTGATTTGCATGCCCTAGGGAGTAAGAGGATTTACACTCCTAGGGATTTTTTTAATTTAAATAATGCTTTTCAAGACTCCATTCACCGAAATTTTAAAGGCACTAATCTGAAGTTTGCATTGGAGAAATAAATTGTTTGCATTTGTAAACGTGATTTAGTGAGATATTGATATTGTTTAAGTCAGGATCTATTCTTGACGCTTTGAGGTTGCTAAGGCCTCTAAGGTATCTAGGTTTTCTTATTATTCTAGAATATATAACGAAACAAAAGCTACAGCTAGTAGGGCTGCAACAAATTACTCTCTTTTTTATTTATAATTCACATTTCAAAAATCAAAATTTGCTAGCAAGCTGCCATAATAATCTACTAGTCTTAGCGCACTTTTAGGGTGGTTTACTTGTACTTTTTGTGGGTTGAAATTTTATGTTGTAGCAATAGTTTTCTAAAGCCATAAGGATGATAAAATATCTCTGCAATACTTGTTTATAACAACCTTAGTTTATTGCTAAAGTCTTATGCTTTCATACTTGAGTTGCACTGGTGATTGCTAGCTTATCTCTTGTATCATTTACTTGACTTTTAGCATCTTTTTAGCAGCTTTAAATATCATTTAATTGCTCATATATATATATTTTTTGATTGTTGTAAATAGGAACAAAAAACTTAACTTGCTTATCCATTGGATTGTTTGGCTTGTATCTCGTCTTTTCTTGTGTCTCAGGAAGGTACATCAACTTCTGCAGGTACTCAAGTTTCTTGGAAACTATTAACCACTTCCAAAACTTGTTATCAAGCCACTTCTCACTTAGAAACTTGACCTATAGGGGCATCACTTCCATCATTTCAATTTTCATCTCATTTCCCCCTAGGGTCACTCGAGACTCCCCCCTTGTATTGGATTCTTCCTTCACTAAAGCAAGGGGAGGGTTTATTTGAGGTGACAGTGGGTAAACTCTCCAATGTGCGATAACATTTTGGCATCATTTCCATGGAGGATTTTGAATTCTCTTTCGTGCCATAACGACACTTTGGTAAGATTCCTTCCCAAAGCCTTTACCCCTAGTTTTCCTGGCAACTCCACTTGAAACGTGTTCCACTTCCACCCTTGATGAGCTCCTCTTGAAGCCCATCTAGCGACTCCACCTTCCCATAATGTGTCTTCTCTCAAGACTTTTCCCCCTTGGAGATTCAAGCCTTCTAAGGTTTACCGAAGACGGCCTGTTCTCAAGTCTCCCATTGTCAAAACCCTTTTCCAAGGTACCCTTCCCCTCACTCCAATGGCTCACCCTTGGGAAAAAGACCTTTAGAAACCCTTGAACATGGCCACCATCCTCGGATACCCCAATTTTATGCCAAAAGAGTCTCACAAATGGTTGCCAAAGTTTCCAGGAAATAATGTGATCATTGTTGATGATCATCTCTATGCCATGGGCCAAGACATGGAAAATGCAGAAGTAGAACATGAGGGTGTAGCAATGAAGCTACTAGCCTCATCATTGACTGAAGATGCTCATAGATGGTTTAGAGGACTTCTTGATAATCACATAGCATATTATGAAGACTTTGCCAAATTATTCAAGAACAGATGGAAAACGAAGAAAGACAACAAAATGCTTGTAGTTCAATTCAATCAGATAAAGAAGAAGGAGAATGAGATAGTGAGTGAATTTGACAACAGGTTTGATAGGTTGTATAGTCAAATGTTGATAGATCTATTCTCTACAGATGCATTTGTTCGTCTCCTTTACATGAATGCTTTCGATGGGAAATTTTGTTTCATCTTGAAGGAAAAGAATCCCACCACCTTGGCACAAGCCAAAGAGTATTGTGAAGAAATTGAATAGAACCTTCTTGACTCGAAGGTTTATCCTTTTCAGTATTATCTTGCCAAGGAGGAGATAAATACTAAAGCTTCTAGTAGCAGTACTCATGATCCAATTGCTCTCTTGACTCAGAAGATAGACCAGATGAGTACTCAGTATGTCCAAGCTCATAATCATATCATGGTTCAATTAACCACCATGGAAAGAAATAAATCTACCTCCAAACCTCAGTTTTCTAGACAACAGAGAGATGCCACAAGGTGGAATCCAAGGCCTCAACAAGAGGCAAAATCTCTTGACACGTTGAGCTTGGTTGGAATGGTCAACACATAAGAGACACCATGGTGTTCTCCATGCCAAGAACCTCACCGGTAGGATGAATGCCCCCGATGAGATGAAGACTCTCCTGATAGTATGAACTTCATGGACATTATCTATAGCTTCCAAGAGGAAGATGTCACGCACGAATAGATTGATGAAGCTATAAGAAAAGGAGCAAGAAAGGGATGGCTCTGGGTGTTAAACCAGTTAACAGATGATCAACCTCATTATGAACACATTCGTGATTGATGTCTTGGATACTTGGGGTATGATTCTATCAAGAATATGGTCCAATACTCTTGGGGGTTTCCTCAATATAGATCTTACCCATGCACATATCCCTATGGGATATGGCACTTCTGAGATTTTATATAGTTGAGAGCAGGTTGACAGGCATGTGATGGACCCCAATGGTTCTGATTACACGAATGAGTGTGACTTTGATGTACCTCATCATATTAATGAGTATGGTCCTTGGGACCTTCCTTTTGCGCAGGAAGATTTCATAGATACACTACTCCCAAGGACAAATGAGTACAAGGAGAAGCTTGCAAAGTTCCAAGGGAAAGATCCAGGATCCATCCAGATATTGAAGAAAGAATATAAAGAGAACAAAGAACGTGATAAATCCATTAAATATGTAGTTAATATAGGGCCTCCTTCCTCTCCTTACATCGATAATATACCTTAAATTAACTACAATGAAGGAATTTGTGCGTTCATGTGGGACAAGAGGAAGGGAAAGCCTAAATATGACTAGAAACATGACAACACTTGGATTGGTTCTTACAACATCAAGAAGAAGTCCGAGAAAGAGAAGTATTATCTGATGGCCTTGGACGGAAGAAAGATGTCATTACTAGTGGATGGGTCTCTTCTCCGATCCTACATCCAAGACACTTGAATTCTTCAGGGCCCAAGTCCGAGGTAACTAGGTAGGTCATCTTTCTTTCTTTGCATTTGCATCTTGATTTCTCATGGTAGTTTACTTGCATTTGATTTTTCATTTTTCTCTACTTGCATATTTCTTTCATCATATTACATGTTCAATTTATAAATTTTTGAAAAAATGCAAAAGTTTCTTTCTAGATTAGTTGTTATTTTGCAATTTGATATATATGGATGAAGGATGATGAAAACACGCTGTATTTTACAGTTTTATGTTTCAGTGTAGGCATAGGTCCACCACGAGATGTTGTGTTTCTCATGCACTCTACAATGAGTACATGTACCCAAGTAGGACACAAATTTTATCCCCAACTCCTAGGGATAACTAAGGATATAACATCTCGAGGTCCTCAAGTTGCAGACATGCAGTACCAAGAGACAGCTTGACCAGCAATGTCCATTTGCAAAGACAGAGACCCACCTTGCCACCATAGTTCTAGGTTCATCATGAGGGTATCCACCACATCAACTTGCTTCCAGAAGACATTTTGTCTTGCTCCATGATGTACAAGATAGGTATTATGGTGAGTTTCATTGTGAGTGTCATTTCAATATTTGAGGCATTTGAGTTTGTTGCATTTGAAATTGCTTTTGATTATCTAACGTCTACTTGGAAATTATGCTCTTTTCCTTGTTTCACCTTGGTGGTTGACATTGCGCCCTAGTAAGTGGGTCACCCTTTGGGATAGGGTTTCTACTAAGAGGTTCTCTTGACGAGTCATTGTGTCATTCCTGACCATACTTGTCACTTTCCACAGTTCATCCCCTCATCTCCTTACCTTTTGGGATTTTCTGGTGTACTGACCCAAGAAGGGATTTTATCTCATTTAATCGGAAGAAGGGGTTGAAGGCCCAGAGGCTTGTAGCTGGAAAATGATAAAATCCAATCATGAACCTTCTAGATGTTCACCCAAGGATCCCGATGAAAATGAAATGTCTCTCATAATAAACTGATGGGACYCATGAAAAATAACTAATACAAAATGTCAACCAAGGYGGAGCATGTGTGGGAAATGTTTTTCATGCTTAGGTAGAATCCCCACACATTGTCTTAAACTTGGGGAAGCATGATGTGACCAGGGTAGAGTTAAGGTGGGCACTGTTTTTCATGCTTAGGTAGAAGCCCCACCTTGAATTCAACTTGGAAACATAAAAAAAGAACAAATGGAAATAAATTGGTTTTGAAAAAGGATGCATTGAAAACGAAGGTGCAACACACCCTCTACAAAGGCACCCATAAATGAGATACTATGATCCCTTATATGTCATGAATCCCATGCCAAAAAGTCTTTCCCCCATCCATGTCACTTTATCCACATGACTTAGAGATGGGTCCACTTGGGAAAACACTCTTAAACTTGAGGTACGATTCACCCAATAGGTTGCTTTTTCAATCCTCACATACCTAAACTTGGAAAATTGCATAGGCTCTTTGAGCACTTGTTTATTTTGATGAGTTGGTTTGGATGTACATGCTTATATGAATATTTTATTGACTTTATGTTCTTATCATGATGCATTTGACTTGATATCCTTGGAGGGCATATTCATTTTCATTACAAAACCCAGTTGGTGGACAGATTTGGAAGAACAAGCCTAGCTTGGGCTTCCTTGGGGCTTGAAGCCCACAGGTTGGATACCATGGCCCATGGACTGGACGATGATTATTTCCTTTGGAGGCCTAAGGAGACACATTGGAGGACCTAACCCAACCCTTTTCTAGCCCAATGGTTTTCTCTTGAGGACAAAATGCCACATTTGATAAGCTTGGCGTCATCTTAGGGCTAGGGTTGTGGTGGTGGTGTTGTTGTTGATTGACACTTGGTATGTTTTTATGGGAGAAGTATTGACTTGGAGGAGGAAGACCTAGCACATGAGAGGGATGCCCTAGAAGGCCCAATGACTTCCTCTTTCCACTCCAACGACTTGCATAAAGTGTCAAAACATCACCCTAGAAGAGGGATGACATCATTTTAGGGTTTCTTATGTGCATTTTTAAAGTTAAATTTGAATTTTATAATGTAAAGGGGAAAAGTAAGGGTTGTTGACCCCTTACTTTATGGTTTACCCTAAAATTAAGCAGACAAACACTTTTAGTAGGATTTGTATAAATAGAGATCACTTCTATTTCATTTTATCATAGCTCTTCCATTGTGAGAAGACTAGTGGCTGAAAGTTTCCCCCCATACTTGGGAAATTTGGTATCTCTCTCTTGTGAAAATGATGTTTGGTGAGATCTCTTGGTGAATTGTTGAGCTAAGGTGGTGCACACCTCTTGGATACTTCTTCTCTTGCTTATGAATGGTAATTTCTTGGTGAACTAAGGTTTGATCTTGCATCTCTCTTGGAATTGGTAAGGAAAATATGCAATTGTTAGTTCTTCTTGCTTGTTTCATGATTATTGTTGGTTGAAACCCTAGGAGGAGTATAAGTGCATACACCCTCCATTAAGATTCATCTCATTTTCTAGTTTACAAGTCATTTATTGCAAGGTTTCTAGGAGGAGTACAAGGGTGTACACCCTCCTAGATATACCTTAGTTTGATTTGCATGCCCTAGGGAGTGAGAGGATTTACACCCCTAGGGATTTTTTTGATCTAACTCTTGCTTTTCAAGACTCCATTCACCCAAGTTTTAAAGGCACTAATCTGAAGTTTTCATTGGAAAATAAATTGTTTGCATTTGTAAACGTGATTTAGTGAGATATGGATATTATTCAAGTTGGGATCTATTCTTGACGCTTTGAGGTCACTAAGGCCTCTAGGAAATCTAGGTTTTCTTAGTATTGTTGAATTTATAACTAAACAAAAGCTACAACCATTAGGGATGCAAACAATTACTCTCTTTTTGATTTATAACTCACATTTCAATCATCAAAATTTGCTAGCAATCTGCCATAATAATCTACTAGTCTCAATGCACTTTTTGGCTAGTTTACTTGTACTTTTTTGGTTTGAAATTTTCTATGGTATAAATAGGTTTCTACTGCCATAGGGATGATAAAATATATTTTCAATACTTGTTTATAACAGCCTTATTTTATTGCTAAAGTCTTATGCTTTCATACTTGAGTTGCGCTAGTGATTGTTAGCTTATCACTTACATCATTTACTTGACTTTTAACATATTTTTAGCAGCTTTAAATATCATTTACTTGTTGATATATATTTCTATTGACTGCTGCAAATAGGGACAACAAGCTTAACTTGCTTGTCCATTGGATTATTTGGTTTGTATCTTGTATTTTCTTGTCTCTCGGAAAGGTACATCAACTTCTACAGGTACTCAAGTTTCTTGGCAACTATTAACCACTTCTGAGACTTGTTATAAAGCCACTTCTCACTTGGAAACTTGACCTATAGGAGCATCACTTCCATCATTTCACTTTTCTTCTCATTTCCCCATAGGGTCACTCAGGACTCCCCCTTTGTGTTGGATTCTTCCTTCACTAAAGCGAGGGGAGGGTTTATCTGAGGTGACAATGGGTAAACTCTCCCACCATTATTTCCATCTTGTGGATTGGGTCGGGCTTTTCCCAACCTATAATTTGTGAGATAATAATGACCACTGGTGATGAGTAGAGAATGGTATCGAGATGTATGAATCTAACCTCCAACAATTCCTGAATGATCTTTTTGATTTCATTCTTCTATGCAAATAGGTGCCTATAAGGATGCACATTGGGTGGTAGACTACCAAGAATTAGTGGCATACCATGGTCATTCTCGCCTCATGAAAGTGGTAACCCTTGGGGTGTTTTAAATACATGTTGATGTTTAGAGAGGACTAATGGAAAATCAGCCTGGTGAATCATGTGTTGGGGGTGTCCACTACTTGTATGGCATTAAACTGTGCACTAATTCTTGAGTGGCTTTTCTTCAATAACTCTTCCATGCG
Source organism: Picea engelmannii (assembly GCA_009831015.1). Taxonomy (NCBI): domain Eukaryota; kingdom Viridiplantae; phylum Streptophyta; class Pinopsida; order Pinales; family Pinaceae; genus Picea; species Picea engelmannii. Next base: position 1,209,928 of record ML784714.1, on the reverse strand, counting down.
ATGATAGGTGATAATTTCATAGGAACCGTAGGTAATCCCTTTGAGGGTATGTTTGTGCCCCTCCTTGTGTCCCTCCTTATGCAACTAATATATAAATCCTTGAAATCCATGGTGATAGATCCCAAAGTGAATAGACATTATACCCCAATAACTACATTGCAAATACCCATTTCAACAAAAAACACATGAATTTTGAGATGATAATCACCCATTTTGAGTTTCACATTTTCTCATCGACCACCACATTTTATCATACCACCATTTAAAAACATAATTTAAAAATTAGATATAGGAGGGACATAACAATGGGTTTCCTCGGTTACTTTACTTTGAATAAAATTGCGGGTGTTTCCATTGTCAATCAATGTGCAATCACTCTGCAGTTCTTGATATAACCAATCAACTTCAATATTTGTGGTGCCAAGAAACCAGATAAGGGATGGAGATAAATTTGGGGTTCCTCGCAAGGAGCTTGCAAAATGTTTTCCTCATCCGCTAGAGGGGTGGCATTGCCCAAATTGGATTCAGGAGTGTCTTCAAGGAACATGTTTTATGAGTTTTCTTGTGGGGATACATCTATTTGAAATCATTTTTGTTCTTTACGTTTGCTCTATTTGAAGTATCACTCATCACAATTATATCAAAGGAAGAGGAAATGGCATTATGTCATCTCTTCCTCAGATAACTTTTGGATTCTCATAGACTATGAGTTCGAGGGGTTGAGGGTAGTCACCACATGGGGGATAGTGTGAGTAGTGAATAAATGCTCTTGGTTTGTGAAATATCCCTAATCTAATGGATATGGATGGACTCTACTGAAACTGATGTCTCGGATCTCAAATCTGATACTTTGGGGGTTTCTCGATGTGTTTTAGTTACTTTGTTTAACATGCGTGGTGATTTTGTATGTGTGCATAATATACTAATTTGTTTGAGCAGAATATATGATGCATGTGAAATAAAAGGAACCAACACAACTCAATAGAATGTATTATTGAAAATAGCAGGAAATACAATGTGCATGTAGGAAATATAGGAACTACTAATCAGCTAGATCACATAAGAGTTTATCGTCGCTAGAATACAATGTAAAACAACAAGAAATACCTGTATACAAAATATCGGGAAGAATCAGCAACATGCATGTGCAGATTTGCTGCATGCAGTCTTAGATAGTCACAACAAATGTTGCAAATGTATGGAAAGTTATCCTTGTTGGAAATAGTCACCTGATCTTCCTAGAAACTATCCCAAATGATTCTCCGTGACCTCGCAACTCCTCCTAGTGACCGTCAGACTGAATATCGGCCCTCTGAAGATCTAATTAGACCTCAGATGGGACCCCCTGGGGGTTTGCGCCCTTCTCCTGGACAACTAGTGCGCCCCAATGATTCCACCATCGTAATATGGAAATGTATGGATCAAACTGAGCGCCCTGGTATGCTTTGTACTGGGTCAGGAGGGTTTCTCTGGATCTGTCCTGGTGAGCTCTCTGGAACCCTCACTATACTTCCCCAAGTGTTGTGCACTTCTTGGTTGCATGTTGCGCACTAGGAGATTCCTCTATTAGAATATGATGAATGGTATCTCAAAAAAAGTGCCCTGGTTCCCTCTCAACTAGGTCAGAAGGAAATGGCGAGATATGGTCTGGTCTTGTCCAACTACACAAAATTGTCTCTAACCCTTGCGCCCTCACTGACTGCAATGCACAATATATGAACTGGGTATATTGAATACAGATTTGGCATGGTCAAATATCTGGATGGTATCTCTGATAGGCTAGGGTGTGTCTTCCAACACCAAAACCGATCTGGGTGGTGGCTTCCTCCAAAAATCCACAAAACATCTAAGAGGTTAACTTCCTCCTCTAGAACCTATTCTCAAATCAAAATCATAAGATAGTGAGGAATTAGGTCGAATTCCTCTTCTTATACCTCCCTCGATATAATTTGTCGTTGACATCACTTAATCTAGGCGCCTTTCCTCCTAATTTGAATGCGATTAATTAATTAAGTCACCCCTTAACATCTTTTTCTTCTATTTCTCCGTTGACTTTGGCTTAAGTGAGTGTGCCTATGCTTTTTGTCTTAATTCATCGTTTATCCATTTATTCACCCTTATTTCTCCCTTTGTTCCCTATGTGTGCTTGACTATAGTCTATGGAAACAGATAGACTACTAAGTCGCGCCTTGGTGAGGTAATTCTTGGGAACGAGACATACATTCCTCCCTTCCCAAGATTGCTTGTCCTCAAGCAACGACAATCCTGGGTGTTGCAATATATGATCTCCCTCCCATGTGGAATCCTCCACTAGAAGTCCCCTCCATTTGAACAAGCACTCCCTGATGATCCTTCTCCTCAACTTGTGATCTCTCCACTCTAGCACCTCCTCCAACACTAACTCCAACTGTCCCTTCTCATTCTAAGAGTGGAAACTCCTCTGAAATGGACACTTGTTGCCCCACTGCCCTTTTAAGGAAAGAAACATGGAACACATTGTGAATGTTTCTACCCTTTGGTAGCTCTAGCGCGTAGGCCACTTAGCCTACCTTCCTACTGACTTTGTATGGCCCATAGAACCTAGGCTTCAGCTTCTGTGCCTCGCTTATTTTCAATGAAGAATGTCTGTACGGATGTAATCGCAGAAAAAACTAAGTCCCCTACCTTGAAACTGTGCTCTATACTCTGCCTGTCTGCATAGATATTTTCTTGGTTCTAAGCTACCTGTAGGTTCTCCTTTACTTCCCGTAGAATCCTTTGACTCTCCTCAACCCAGTCTTTGGCCCCCGAGACCCTGCCATTCCCAAACATAGTCTCCACAAAAGAGGGTGCATCGTATCCATACAATGCTCTAAATGGTGACATATTGATAGACACGTGGTAAGTTGTGTTGTAACAGTACACACCCATGTGCAACCATATCACCCATGTGCATTGTTGCCCCCCCACATAATTCCTCAAATACCCCTCCACCCATTTGTTGACAATATATGTCTGTCCATCTGTCTGCAGGTGGTAGCTGGTACTCGTGGCTAACTTTGTGGCCACCGACCTGAAGAGATCCTACTAAAATGCATTGATGAAGTGCCCATCTCTATCATTGAATATCTTCTTGGGTAAATTGTGCAATCGGAAAACCTCTCTGAAAAATATCTCTGCTACCTGTATGGCCTTGTAGTCTGTGGGTATGGCAAAGAAGTGTGCAAATTTGGTCATCTCGTTGACCACTACAAATATACAGTCCCTGCCCTGCACTCAAGGAGGTTCTTTAATGAAGTCCATAAAAATTCTCTCCCATTTCTTCTCTGGAATGAGTAGAGGTTGAAGTAACCCCACGGGGTGTGTCTTCTCAGACTTTTTCTACTGACAAGTTGTGCACTCTCGGATGTGCTTCAGTACATTATCCTTGAGACTCTTCCATGAGAATATCTCCCTGATCTGTCGATATGTTTTGAATAATCCTTGATGCCCAACTATAGGTGAATCGTGAAAAACCTTCAGAACTTTCCCTTTTAAGGTAGATTCTGGAACCAAGTAGATATGGTCCTTTTAGAAAGTGAAATTATCTAACACCTAGTATATATCATACACTACTTTTCCATTCAGTACCTCATAAGAAAACTTGTTTTTGGAGTACTCCACCAACAAATGTTCCTTCCAGTCTCTGAAAATATCCATCATCAAACACCCTACTAGCCTCCTAGACAGAGCATCTACTGCAACGTTCCTTTTTCCTTTAACATACTCAATGATAAAGTCAAAGTCTTGGATCTTCAAGAACCACTTCTGTTGTCTCTTGCTGAGGTCTTTCTGATCTAGGAAATACTTGAGATTGTTGTGATCAATCTTCACTGCAAACCTGCTACCCACCAGATACTGCCTAAATTTGGTTAAGGCATGCATGATTGCTAGCATTTCCTTGTCGTAAATCGAATAGAGTCTCTCTGAATCATTGAGCTTCCTTCTCTCAAACACAATGGGATGCCCCCCCTGCATCAAAACTACTCCAATCCCCACCCCTGATGTGTCGCACTCTAACACAAACGGTTGAGAGAAAACTAGAAGGGATAGAACAAGGCATGTGCTCATAACCTCCTTCATTTTTTCAAAAGTATGATGTGACTCATCTCTCCAATGAAAAGCACCCTTCTTGGTTATATCTGTGAGTGGTGCTCCCAACTGTGAAAATCCCCTTACAAACTGCATGTAGTAACTGCATAACTCAAAGAATCCCTTCAGCTTTGTGAGGTTCTTGAGTGTTGGTGATGCAAGAGCATCGCCAACAAGCACACATGGAGGGACAACTCAACACCATAATGCGCCTTTTAAATTATTTTGGAATCTTAAACACCATCGTTTCTTGTCAATCTTTTTGGAAGTGATTGAAAAACTGAAGAAGATCAAACACTTGGGAGCTAAATGATCACGAGTGATATGGTAGTTTCACTCCTAGACTTTAATGTAATGGAAATTAAGTAGCCGCTAGTTTTTTTTTCTTGAATAGACAAGTAGTGGGCGGGAACCCTAGGAGCCCTCTAGGATAAATAGAGGTTTTGTATGCCTGAATGAGGCTGCTACAAAATATTAGGAGATTGTTGTGATTTAGCTGTTGTTCAAGTTTTAGTTATTGGTTTATCATAGTTGTAGCCTTTTACATTTGAGTGAATATAACATAGGAAAATTGATCCAAATGCATGGTGTTGCTACTGTTTACATTTTCCATGTCATTTTCTGGTTTTACGAATGAATGAGTTATTTTGTTGAGCATATGATACTGTGAAGTATTGGAATAAGTTTCAAATCGTTTATCTTCGTTGAGTTTATGCAAGGTGTGCATATAGTCCGCAAGGAGTGCGTTGACGGAATCTATATCAACTTAGAAGCTCAGAAGAGATAGCGTGAAAATTCCATTTGCAATGAGTGCAAAGATACTATTGTAAGGTGTGCACAGTCACTCGCAAGAAGTTAAGTATTGTGAAAGAATCTGTTGTAATGAGTGCACAGATTCGAAGTTCAATGAAGTGTCGAAGTGACCCTCTGAGGGATCAAATGGTTCGAGAAGTGAAGCTCAAGAGAGATAGTGCAAAGAAATCTTCGAAGGAAGAGAGGCTTTGAAGATTTCATGAGTCGTCGACTAAGATCCATCCAGGAAGGACTGGGATCATTCCAGACTGTTGGATCTGGGGAAAAGTGCACGAGTTTTAAGTCTCCGCGTTCTCATAGGATCAAAGATTCGCCGAAGGCCGAAAAAAATCCAAGTCGTTGGTTTCTAGGAGATATGTGTCGACAGATCTGAGACTCAGGGAAAATTCACTTCGGAGGAGTCCAAGTGCAGAGGGTGACAAACTCCTGAAGTCCCGAAGGCTAAAGTAGATTGTAACCGTCAATTGCAAAGGACATGTGGCGGGAATTCGTCATCTTCGGACCAAATCACCCTGGGAGAAGCGAGCTCGTAGGAGGTTGAAACTCCCGAAGCCCGAAGAGCCGAAGTGGATAGTGGTCGTCGGATCCAAAGGGAAATGTGTCAACAGATCTTGTACTTTGGGTGAAAGTACCTCGGAAGGAAGAAAGTGTAGAGAGTTTGAAACTCCCGAAGCTCGAAGAGCCGGAGTTAACCATAGTCTTTGATCTACGGGAGACGCATGTCAATGGATTGTGAACTCCGGGTGAAATCACTTTGAGAGGAAGCGAGTGTGGGGAAAGTTGAGGCTTCCGAAGCATGGAGTCCAAAAGTGGATCTTGATCGTCGATCTGAGAATAGGAAATTGAAAGTGAAGAATCATTGCGAGGAACGGAGGAAAAATTAGTGAGCGTGCTAGTCCACAACTTGCTATTTGCTAGAACCGTCGATCTCGTCGAGACAACAGATCAATGATCATGATTTAAAGGATATTTGGGTGAGCACTTTCTGATTGTGGGGACAGATCTCTCCGATAAATAACGAGCATATTGGCAGCCCACAATTTCTGTGAACCATCGATCGATGGAGAAGTTGGTAATGACTAGAATGTGGCCATGAAAACCCTGAAGGTGATAACAAGGCATGTGGTTGATTGAATTTGAGACCATCAAGTCCCGAGGAGATGATCCAACTCAAGTATAATTAACAATCTTTGACCGGGAGGTCGAGCAGCCCCGAGGAGAGAAGGGGGGTTTGCATCAAGTGGTATCATATCCTGAATTTGTTTTCGGGTAGAAAAAGAGAGCTTGAAGTTGTACTCTATGTGTGACAACCAGTCAACACAATGTCGCCAAGGAGACGCGTGGAGCCACCTTTAGCCAATAATGTTGTATAAAGAGAAATGAGAGAGATTTGTGCAAGATTAGAGGTGATGGAGGCAGTGCAGAGGAGAGCACCTGATGTTGGGGACATCAGTGATGCAGAAAGTGAAGAAGTAGAAGTCGAAGAAGTTGCAGGGGAAAATGTTGTTGAGGAACGATTGTTGAGAGCAGTTGTTAAATTGGTAGCTAGAGCAAAGATAGAGATCCCAATGTATGAAGGCAACTTGGATGCTGAAGAATTGTTGGATTGGATAAGATCCATGGACAAATATTTCGACTATGAAGACGTCAATGAGGAGAAAAAGGTGAGACATGCTATCACCATACTGAAAGGACATGCAACACTGTGGTGGGATGAACTGCAGGCTGAGAGGAGAAGCAAAGGAAAAAAAAGGATAAAGAATTGGGACAAAATGGTAGCCAAGCTGAAGGCTAAATTCATACCCAAAGATTATCAGATAAATCTGTTCAGGAAGTTGCAGAACCTGAGACAGAAGGGTATGATAGTGAAAGAGTACATAGAGGAGTTCTACAAGCTGAATATCAGGACTGGACAAAGAGAGAAAGATGAATGAAAGGTTGACAAATATATAAATTGCTTGAGATATGAAATCCAGGACGAGATCAACATGATGTCAGTAAGGATGGTAGAGGATGCTTATCAAATTGCATTGAAAGCAGAGGAGAAGTTGGCCAGAAAACAGATTCAGCGAGGCAGAGGTAGAAGCCCGAAAAAAGGTAAGGGAGTTGCCCATGATAAGGCATAGAAAACCAAAGATGAGACAGAGAAACCACATATTCACTCAGAAAGAGGAGGAAGTTCCCGAGGGAGACAAAGTGGTTGAAGAAGTTCTTCTAGAGGAAGAGGAAGAAGCAGAGGAGGAGAGGTAAGATGTTATTCCTGTGGAAAGACGGGACACATGTCTTGGGAATGTCCCGAGAGAAAGAAAGAAGGAGGTGAAGCTCAAATTTCAGAAGCTCAGAGGTTGAATGTTGAAGCAGAGGGAGTAGAATATGGAAGGTCTCTGATGTTGAAGAAGGTTCTCTTGAAGCCAAAACCAGAAGTTGAAAAACTAGTGCAGAGGAACAGTTTATTCAGGACAACTTGCAAGACTAAATACATAGTATGCAAGGTGATAATTGACAGTGGGAGCACTGATAACTTAGTATCCACATAGATGGTGGAGAAATTGAAGCTGGAGACAACTGCACATCCGAAGCCATATAAAGTCTCACGGTTGCAAAAAGGACACTAGGTAATGGTAACTAAACAATGCCTTGTTGAATTTAAAATAGGTGGATATAGAGATGAGATTCTCTGTGGTGTAATTCCCATGGATGTATGTCATGTTTTGTTGGGAAGACCATGGCAGTTTGATAGGAATGGCATTCATGATGGGAGAAATAACACTTACACTTTGGAAAAGAATGGTAGGACACACATGTTGCTGCCAAAAAAGGAGAAGAAAGTAAAAGAAGAAGCCAACACAAGCATGCTTCTCATGAGTGGGAAGGAACTCCTGAGTGAAGTTAAGAGGGAACAAGAGATGTAGTTTGTTGTGGTGAGGAAACCCAAAGTTGTCCTTACAAGTACTTCTATGGATGATTTGCCTGAAGAAGTTCAAGAACAATTGGAAAATTTTGTTGACATAGTAGTGGGCGAGTTGCCTAACTCATTTCCACCCATCAGAAGTATCAACCATCATATTGACTCGATACCAGGAGAAAGTCTGCCAAACAAAGCAGCGTACAGATTGACACCTCAAGAGAATGAGGAGGTAAAGAGACAAGTCCAGGAATTATTAGACAAGGGTTTGGTCAGAGAAAGCTTGAGTCCATGCGCAGTACCAACTGTGTTGAGTCCAAAGAAGGATGAAGAATGGAGAATGTGTACAGACTCGAGAGCCATAAACAAGATCACCATCAGGTATAGATTTCCTTTGCCAAGAATGGCTGACTTAATGGACTGTTTAAAAGGAGCACATTTTTTTTCAAAGATAGATTTGAAAAGTGGATATCACCAGATAAGAATGAGAGAAGGTGATGAGTGGAAGACAACCTTTAAAACAAATGAAGGGTTGTGTGAGTGGGTTGTTATGCCATTTGGCTTAACAAATGCCCCAAGTACCTTTATGAGACTGATGAATGAAGTATTGAAGGATTTCATTAGTAAGTTTGTGGTTGTATATCTGGATGATATACCAGTCTTTAGAAAAACTAAAGAAGAGCATTTGAGACATCTGACATTAGTGATGAGGATACTACAACAAGAGAAGTTGTTGATAAACCTGAAGAAGTCCTCTTTTATGAAGACAAAACTCATTTACTTGGGTTTTGTGATTTCTTCAAATGAATTGAATATGGATCCAGAGAAGGTGAAAGCAATCAAAGAATGGCCATCACCAAGGAGTATGTTTGAAGTAAGAATCTTCCATGGATTAACGAGTTTCTACATGAAGTTCATTAGAGATTTCAGTGGAATTTGTGCACCAATGATGGATACCGTGAAGAAGAGGCACAAGTCTTTTAAATGGACAGAAGAATCCGAGAGGAGCTTCAATATATTGAAGGAGAAGATAACAGAATGACCAATTCTGGTCTTACCAAATTTCAGGAAGACATTTCAAGTGAGATGTGATGAAAGTGGAGTTGCAATTGGAACAGTTTTGAATCAAGATAATAGGCATGTTGCATATTTTAGTGAGAAGCTGAACGAGACTAGGAGAAAGTACTCCACATATGACAAAGAGTTTTATGCCATAATTCAAGCCTTGAAGAAATGGAGGCACTACCTTGTTCCAAAGGAATTTGTCTTGTATAGCGATAACCAAGCTTTACAATTCATAACCAAACAAGAAAAATTGAATTAGAGACATTCAAAGTGGATTGAGTTTATGCAGAATTTTACTTTTGTCATAAAACATATTTCTGGAAATGCTAACAAAGTTGTTGATGCCTTAAGCAGGAGATGTTTGATTCTGCAGGAGTTTCAAGTGAAGACCTTAGGGTTTGAACACCTTAAGGAAATGTACAGTGATGATCCAGACTTCAAGGAAGCATACGAAGCATGTGCAAATCCTTTGCTAAGAGACAAAAGCTAGTGGACAGAGTATATGGTTCAAGAGGGATTGTTGTTCAAGGGAAATAAACTATGCATACCAAAATGCTCAATGAGGGATAACCTTCTGAAGGAAAAGCATAGTGGAGGATTGGCTGGACATTTCGGCCATGATAAAATATTTGCACAGTTGAGAAGTTCATATTATTGGCCAGGTATGAGGACAAAAGTGATAAATTTTGTAAACAAATGTAGAATCTGCCAACATGCAAAAGGCAAAAGACATAACACTGGATTGTATCAGCCATCGCCAATGCCAGAGAGGCCTTGGGATGCAATAAGCATGGATTTTGTACTGGAATTGCCAAGAACACAAAGAGGATGTGATTCCATATTTGTGGTGGTGGATAGATTCTCAAAAATGGCATACTTTATCCCATGCCGGAAGACTAGTGATGCAACACATGTTGCAAATTTATTTTTCAAAGAAGTTGTTCAACTTCATGGATTACGAAAAAACATTGTTTCAGACATAGACACCAAATTTGTTGGTCATTTATGGAGAACATTGTGGAAGAAGTTGGGGACAGATCTGTCCTTTAGCTTAGCTTATCACCCTCAGAAAGATGGACAGATTGAGGTGGTGAACATAAGTTTAGGAAACTTATTGAGGAGTCTGGTCACTAAGCATCATAGTCAGCGGGATCAGATTCTGCCACAAGCTGAATTTTCATACAATGACTCAACAAACAGGAGCACTGGAAAGAGCCCATTCCAAATATTATATGGAATGCAACCAAGAGGAGTATTTGAGTTAAGAGACTTGAAACAGAGTGAGTTCAGAAGTGTTGGAGCAAAATATTTTGCTATAGAAATGTAGAAGCTCCATAGCCATATCAAAAAGCAGTTACAGAACTCTAGCCAAGAGTACAAGCGCAGAGTTGATCAACATCGCAAAGAGCTTCAATTTGAAGTAGGAGATCAGGTTCTGGCACACCTCAAGAAAGAAAGGTTCCCTAGGGGAACATATAACAAGTTGAAGATGAAGAAGATAGGGCCATGTAAGATCTTAAGGAAGTTTGATGCAAATTCCTATGAGATTGAGTTGCCAGATGATGTGGGCATATCACCCATATTCAACATATCAGACATGTATCCTTACAGGGAAGATGAAGCAGGGGAAACAAACGGTCAGAAAGAGATTCAGTGGGAAAAGAAAATGCTTGTAGCAGAAAAGCTATAGATGGAGAAGATCGTTGATCAGAGGATTGGAAAGAAGACCAGGAGGAAGACCTATTTTGAATATTTGGTCAAGTGGAAGGGACACCCGATAGAAGATGCCAGTTGGGAAAATGAAGTTGATATCCAAAAGCATGGAAAGTCAGTGCAGGAGCTCATGGACAGGGGTCCATGAATTTTTGTCCAGGGGAGTATGATGCAGGAGCATCGCCAGCAAGCACACGTGGAGGGACAACTCAACACCATAATGTGCCTTTTGAATTATTTTGGAATCTTAAACATTAGCGTTTCTTGTCAATATTTTTGGAACTGATTGAAAAACTGAAGAAGATCAAACGCTTGGGAGCTAAATGATCACAAGCGATCTGGGAGTTTCACTCCTAGACTTTAATGTAACGTAAATTAAGTAGTAGTTAGTTTTTTTTTCTCGAATAGATGAGTAGTCGGGGGGAACCCTAGGAGCCCTCTAGGATAAATAGAGGTTTTGTATGCCCGAATGAGGTTGCTGCAAATTAGTAGGAGATTGCTGTGATTTAGCTGTTGTTGAAGTTTTAGTTATTGTTTTATCATAGTTGTAGCCTTTTACATTTGAATGAATATAACAGAGGAAAATTGATCCAAATGCATGGTGTTGCTACTGTTTACAATTTCCATGTCATTTTTTGTTTTTACGAATGAATGAGTTATGTTGTTGAGCATATCATACTGTGAAGTATTGGAATAAATTTCAAATCATTTCTCTTCGTTGATTTTATGCAAGGTGTGCATATAGTCTGCAAGGAGTGCGTTGAAGGAGTCTATATCGACTCAGAAGCTCGAAAGAGATAGCGTGAAACTTCCATTTGCAAGGAGTGCAAAGAGACTGTTGCAAGGTGTGCATAGTCGCCCGCAAGAAGTTAAGTATTGCGCAAGAATCTGTTGCAAGGAGTGCACAGATTCGAAGTTCCACTAAGTGTCGAAGTGACCCTCTGAAGGGTCAAAGGGTTCGAGAAGTGAATCTCAAGAGAGATAGCGTGGAGAAATATTCGAAGGAAGCGAAGCTCTAAAGCTTTCACGAGTCATCGACTAAGATCCATCCAGGAAGGACTGGGATCGTTCCAAACCATTGGATCTGGGAAAAAGTGCATGGGTTTTAAGTCTCTACGTGCTCATAGGAGTGAAGACTTGTCAAAGGCCGAAGCAAATCCAGGCCGTTGGTTTCCAGGAGATACATGTCGACAGATTTGAGACTCCGGGAAAATTCACTTTGGAGGAGTCCAAGTGCATAGGGTGACAAACTCCCGAAGTCTCGAAGGCCGAAGCAGATTGTAACCATCCATTGTGGAGGACACGTGGCAGGAATCTATCGTCTTCGGGCGAAATCACCCTTGGAGGAGCGAGTGTGTAGGATAGTGGTCGTTAGATCCAGAGGGAAATGTGTCAACAGATCTTGTACTTCGTGTGGAAGTATCTCGGAAGGAAGCAAGTGCGAAGAGTTTGAAACTCTCAAAGCTCGAAGAGCTAGAGTTAACCATAGCCATTGATCTGCGGGAGACACATGTCAACGGATCGTGAACTCTGAGTGAAAGCACTCCGGGAGGAAGTGAGTGTGGGGAAAGTTGAGGCTTTCAAAGCACAGAGTCCCAAAGTGGATATTGACCATTGATCCAAGAACGGGAAATCGATGGTGAAGAATCATTGCAGGGAACAGAGGAAAAATTAGTGAGCGTGCTAGTCCACAACCCGCTATTTGCTAGAATTGTCGATCTCATCGAGACAAGAGATCAACGATAATGATTTAAAGGAGATTTGGGTGAGCACTTTCTGATTGCGGGGACATATCTCTTCGATAAAGAATGAGCATATTGGAAGCCCGCAATTTCTGTGAACCGTCGATCGATGGAGAAGTTGGTAATGATTAGATCATGGACATGAAAACCCTAAAGGTGATAACAAGGCATGTGGTTGATTGAGTTTGAGACCAGCAAGGTCTCGAGGAGCTGATCCAACTTGAGTATAACTAACAACCCTTGACTGGGAGGTCGAGCAACCCCGAGGAGAGAAGGGGGGTCTGCATCAGTTGGTCAATCCAGAATGGCCCTGATCTTCTCCTGATGAACCTTTCTCCATGCTCACTGATGATATGCCCAAAGTACAGTAGTTCTCTAATCCCAAACTCACACTTGGACTCCTTGGCATATAATTATTGTGCTTGCATAATGCCCAAGACCTCCTCGAAGTGTGCCAAATGCTCAACCCATGTCCTGTTGTAAATCAAAATGTCATCGAAGAATACCAAAAGGTACTTCCTTAGCTACCCCTTGAAGATGTGATTCATGCAAGAATGAAAGATGGTCGGTGCACTGGTCAACCCAAACGGCATGACCAAAAACTCGAAGTACCCAAAATGGCATCTAAAAGTTGTCTTCTCTATGTCCTTCTCCCTGATGCTGATCTAATGATAACCTAACCGCAGATCAATTTTGGTGAAGAAAATTGCCCCATGTAGCTTGTCCATCAACTCATCTATGCACGAGATGCGGTACATGTTCTTAATCATTTTCTTATTAAGGGATCTGTAATCTATGCACATCCTCAATGTGCCATCTTTCTTTAGTACCCGTATGATTGAAGAAGCAAAAGGACCTGTGTTGGGCCTGATGTGCCCCATCGCAAGAAATTCCTTAATTGCTTTCTCGATCTTGTCCTTGAATCTCTTGGGGAGTCTATAGGGCGCGGTGATCACAGGTGTAGCCCCTACCTCCAACTCAATAGTATGCTCGAACCCCCTGTCAAGTGGCCTCCCTGGTGGTATCGACCCAAACACTGACTCATACTTACTCAGAATCTCTCTGATTTGTGGATGGTAATGCTCTCTTCCCTCTGAATCCTTCCAGGTGATGATCAGACACTTTGTTGCATATGCTACATCACCGTGGCAAAATATCCGCTCCATCCTCTTCACTAATACTGCTCTGGGTGCTCCTGTAAACATACCTCTCAATACTACTCTCAACCCGCTGACATCTTTGAAACTCATGGTCAACGTCTAATAGTTGAACCCATTCTCTCCCAATGAATATAGCCACTGTACCCCCAAAATTCCATTTCTATCTGACAGGTCAACTACATAAAAGGTATATGTCAGGGTGTAGTTGCCTAGCTTGACCTCTAGGTCTGGGACCATATCCAAGCATGTCATAGTATATACATCTTCCACGACCACGGTGAACCCCTCAAACTCCTTAGTGTGTAACCCGCTATGGGATACTAAGGATGCATTGATGAAATTGTGGGTGGCCCCACCATATACTAAAGTTTTCATGCACTGCCCCTGTATAAGTCCCTTGAGCCTGAGAGAGTTGTGCCTGGGTACTCCAGAAAGGGTTTCTATGGTTCCCCCTTTCACCTCTCTATGAGGTTTTGTTTCCTCCTTTGGCTATGCCTCTGCATGTATCTGAGGTTTCTTCAGATGCCACTCTGGCTCATGTGTAGGCTCATCCTCTGAATCACTATCTGCTTGCTCCCCGATCTCCTCATCCTCCTCCTCATTGCCTGATTCCACTTCAATGTAGTGGATCTGTCCCTTTCCCATGCATCGATGCCCTGGGACCCAAGGGTCTCTGCAAGAGAAACAAAGCTTCTTCCTCATTAACTCCCGTCTAGTGTCATCATCCAACTCGGGCTTACCCTTCCAATCCATTTGAGGATTCTTCTGATCCTTGTCTCTCTGTGGCACAAAGGGTTTGGTAAAGTTTTTAGGTTTTAGCACTGAGTCCCCCATGTCTCTAGTGTGCACAATGGTATCTTGTAGGGTGTGAGGCTTGAAAGCCTTAACCCATCCCCTCAATGGATCTGTCAATGCCTCGGTGAACATCATCACCAATCTTTGCTCTAAAATATCTGATACGACCACTACCTTCTATTGGAACTCTGTGATGAAGTCCTCAACTGACCCTGTCTGTCTCGATTGTGTCAGATCCTTGAAATGGAGTTCTGGATCCCTCCTGTCAAACCCATCCATCAATCTCTTAGTGAACTCCAAATATGAAGTAATGTGGTTGTGACCCAAGGTCACCAGCCCATGGCACCACCACTCGTGGGCCTCCCCATCCAAGTGCAAGGTGGCGAAGCTAATAGCTTATGACTTTGTCATTGGGTTGAGCTTGAAATATGTGTCAAGCTTCTGTACCCATGCCTGAGCTGAGCATCGAGATGACGCGTCGAAAGTAGGAATATTCGGTTTTCCCACTTTCTTAATGAAGTCCATGTTTTGAGTTTGTGCATTGCCCCTCTGTGCCTCCCTGTGCATGTTCTGATACCTGATCAAACAATAATCTAGCAAACTCATGTCTGCATGGAAATTTGGTCCCAATGCCAAATAATCTCTCCTGTACTCCGCGAATGGGTTTTGTGGCACTGCCTGCCCCTGTCCTTGCTGTCCTCTTGCCTGCCCTAGCTGTTCCAGTGGCTGCCCCCCTGGAACTGTAGATATAAAGGTCAGAGAATCCTCCCAGATGATGTATAGGCACAAATAGGTGAAGGATGTCCACTCACTTTGCCCTGAGATCCATTAGAGCCACTGGCACCACCTCCCTGGTGTCCTCCTGAACCATTCGCTCCTCCTACCACGTTGGCACCCATAGTGCTCACACTGTGCTAGATCATCTGTGTGTTGATGGCCATTTGTGCTATGGAGTTCATCATATCTATCTTTCCTCTAGCTAGGTCATTCAAGATGGCCCACATACTATCAGAATGTGTCTCGGGGCCTTTCCCCCTACCCTCTGGTGTCTCACGCCTATCATCCATAGTCCTCCCTATGTCTGCCTCTCTGTCGGAACTGATGTGATCCTTGTCCTCTAACTCTGGCTCTATATTTGACTGAGTGTGGAAGGGAGTGTAGTCCCTTCTTTTCCTGACTCTTCTGTCTCTACTATGTCCCCTACGGTACTGAATGTACTCGTCCCCAATATGACCTCGACCCTTTAGGTATCTTTCACCTGTTCCCGGAATCATGGGATCATGAGAAAGCACTTCTTCACAGGCTGGCAGGAAGAAGGCTTTGATACCACTAAAATATCCCTGATCTAATGGATCTGGATGGACTCTACTGAAACCGATGTCTCAGATCTCAAATCTGATACTCTGGGGGTTTCTGGATGCGTTTTAGTTACTTTGTTTAACATGCATGGTGATTTTGCATGTGTGTGTCATATAATAATTTGTTTGAGCATAATATATGATGCATACGAAATTAAAAGAACCAACACAACTCAATAGTATGTATTATGGAAAATAACAAGAAATACAATGTGCATGTGGGAAATATAGGAACTACTCATTAGCTAGATCTCATAAGAGTTGATTTTCGCTAGAATAAAATGCAAAACAACAATAAATACCCATATACAGAAGATCGGGAAGAATCGACAACATGCATGTGCAGATATGCTGCATGTAGTCTTGGATAGTCACGACAACTACTGCAAATGTCTGGAAAGTTTGCCTTGCTAGAAATACTCGTCTGATCTTCCCGAAAACTTTCCCAAATGATGTGCCCTGACCTCACAACTCCTCCTGGTGACTGTCAAACTGAAGATCGACCCTCTATTGATCTAACAGGACCCCGGATGGGACCCCCTGGGGGTTTGCGCCCCTCTCCTGGACAACTGGTGTGCCCCATTGATTCCACCATCGAAATCTAGTGATGTATGGCTCAAACTGAGCACCCTGGTATGCTATGTACTGGGTCGGGAGGGTTTTTCCAGATCTGTCCCGGTGAGCTCTCTGGAACCCTCAATGTACTTCCCCAAGTGTTGTGCACTTCCTGGCTACCTGTTGCGCACTAGGAGATGCCTCCACCAGAATATGATGAATGGTAGCTCAAAAGAAGCGCCTTGGCTCCCTCTCAACTGGGTCGGAAGGAAATGGCGAGATATATCTTGGTCTCGTCCAACTACACAAAACTGTCTCTAACCCTTGCGCCCTCACTGCCTGCAATGCGCAATCTCTGAACTGGGTCTATTGAATACGAATCTTGCATGATGAAATACCTAGATGGTATCTCCAATAAGCTAGGGTGTGTCTTCCAACACCGAAATCGATCTGGGTGGTGGTTTCCTCCAGAAATCCACAAAACATCTAAGAGGTCAACTTCCTCCTCTGGAACTTATTCTCAACTCAAAATCATAACATAATGAGGAATTAGTTCGAATTCCTCTTCTTATACCTCCCCCAATCTAATTTTTCGTTGACATCACTTAATCTAGGCGCCTTTCCTCCTAAGTTGAATGTGATTAATTAATTAAGGCCCCCCTTAACATCGTTTTATTCTATTTCTCCATTGATTTTGGCTTAAGTGACTTTTCCTATGCTTTTTGGCTTAATTAATTGTTTAACCATTTATTCACCCTTATTTCTCCCTTTGTTCCATGTTTGTGCCTGACTATAATCTACGTGAACAGATAGACTACTAAGTCACTCCCTGCTGAGGCTATTCTTAGGAACGAAACATCATAGTTTGGGCATTGATCACCATCTCAACTTCTTTAGCTCTTTCAAAAGCTTCCAACCATATTTTTTGGGCGTTGCATCATGACTTATTCTCTAATTGCCTCCTTGAGACCACTGATGAAACATTCTTTAGAAAAGAATTTTAGGCCCTTTGTGCGGATTGCCAATTGGTCAAAGGCATCAATATAGGAAATAATTATGCATGTTTGGCATAATTTGTCAGTCATCCCAAATAGTAAGTGTCACGTTCAAAACAAGCATATAGGACCTGCACAAACTTGGTCCAAGCAATGTATGTTCCATAAGATTTCTTATAGCATTTCCACCACTGCCAACACTTTGAATCCAAATATAAGACCCCCACTTTTAGTTTTTGTAGGTCATCAATAATGCCATGGAGAGAGAAATGGTGTTCCATTTGGGAAACCCACCCCGAAGGATCAGAAACATTAAATTTGTTCATGTCAACCTTTTGAAAGCAGTGCCACGAATTGTGATCCTGAAAGTGTAGGCCATGGTTATTCAGAAAGAGCATGAGAGTGGCTTGTACTTCGTTTTATAGGGATTCCACCTTGGTTGGATCGATGTCTAGATTTGGTATACGAATACCCAAGTAGGCAGCTAACACCTCTAACACCTTGCCTTGTTTGCTCATTCTGGTGTTCATATCTTTGAGTGAAGACTCAATGCTAGAAACCCTAGCTTCAAGTGGCTAATTCTAAGCGGGTGGGTCCTAGTTTTGGTTCCTCGTGTTTTCCATGTTGCGATTCTAGAAGATGGGACCACCTAAGAGTTTGTTGAAGTATTATTCCCCTCTTATCACAATGCAATCGGTGGCTTGAAAGGAGTCTGTTCAGATATACCACAGATCATTGCACTATCGGGTCCACATGATAAGGGTTACTTGAGAGGTAGACCCAAGCGATCAACACGATCCAAGGGATATTTTGAGATAGGTCTCTCGTAATGGTCTCAGTAAAAAAAAAAGAAAAAATTTAAACACTGGTAGTGGTTTTTTTTATATATTTTTTTACAATGATATGCTATTACTCCCTGCTAAATATTACTACACTAACATAATTTCTAAATTCCTTCTAGATGCAAATATATAGGAATTTTGTTGGTTGACTGGAAAGGCTAGGGTTTGCAAGGTCCTAAGGACAGAGAAGTGTCAAGTTCTATAGCTCTTAGATATACCTAAAGGTTTCTAACAATAGTACTCAGTCGAATCTTTCAGGGCACCAAATAAGGAGGATAGATCGTACCCTTAGCCATAATACTTGTTTCCTTGGTACATGATAGTGATCTCCATGACTTTTGTTCTTAGTGTACTATAGCAATAGGACAATTGTAGGTTTATGTAAGGCTGGTTCCAAGTGCACCTAAAGGGCTTCCAATATACCCAAGGGTACGTGGAAGACAATTCCGTATACATGTGTTGTATGATGCAGTACTACTTGAATGGGTACCAACAAAGATTACAAGGGTGTCCAAACAAGTAACCAAGTGACACAACTAGTATTTTTTGTGTGTATTATTCCCCGGTCACAATTTTACCTATCGAATGATAGATATCTATGTTATTTAAAGCAGTCAAAACATGTCTCTAGCCTAAAATACCATTTGAAGTGTTCCTTAACCCTTAAACTTGAAACACAACCAGGTATATAGAGAATATAATTACAGAAAATTAGATACAAGAGACAATCAGATGAAATATGCAAAAGATACTCTTGTATTATGATAATCAAAAGAAAGAAAGCAATGTTCACTTGCCTCTTAAGGTGGGACGACCTTTCACTAAGGAAATCTACACACTCAACTACATCCATATTGTTGGAGTTACTTCACACACACCTATGATTTATTTTTCCTATGTTTATTAGTCATTATTCAGTCTCTTATATTTTAGGAAGAATATTCTCTTCAGTTTTCAATTCAGTTTGATTAGTTGAGTGGAGTCTAGATGCTACATTGGGATTATCACCATGCAACATTGGGATCATCACCAGCTAATGTGCATGGTCCTTGGGATCATCACTAGGCTAGCACATTACTCATGATTCCTAATCTTCTCCTCACTTCACTCTATTTCAGTCAGTTAACTGAAGA